>WTXE01000062.1:0-143672 GCA_022496225.1 Russula aff. rugulosa BPL654 | reverse complement strand
TGGCCAAGAACCATTATGATTTAAGTTTACCGAACAGGGGCTTAATTGCCGCTAAATAGCCACACTCGCTGACCCTTTTTCGACCCAATGACCGAACAACTCATCAATCTGTGGTGCTACATCGAAGGCCAACCCAACTGTTTTAGAGTCTCAGTCTCGATATCACCAAGTTGTATCGTTGATGAGCTGGCCAAGCAAATTTATGACCAACATGTCAAGTTCATCGTCGAGTGTAGCTATGCGAGCCTCACTCTCACAAAGGTGGGTTTAACTCGTGATCTCTATGTGAACATTAATGTAATAACAAATGTCCTCTGCTGGTTATGACATCCGCAGGTCAACGTAGCTCTTGATGTGGTGTATGGCGAAATAGATCGTGATCGTGCTCGCCAATATAAGCTCGATGCCAACGATCGACGACGATTGCGGCCAGACGAAAAAATCTTCGAAGTATGGCCCGAGCCACCTCCCGTTAACCACCTCCAAGTTTTTGTCAGTATTCCGGGTACTAAGGCGAAAAGGAACACCACACCTTCAGAGTTCAAACTTGATATCGAGGCAATCGACGAGAAGATCAAGAAGGAACTCGACGTGATTCGCGGGATGATCAAGGCATTCCTGAGAAATCCTGAGCTACGCACCTGGGAGCCTCCAATGTTTGCTTCGCCGAGCAACCAGAAATTCATCACCGACCTTCGAATACCATGTTATCAGAATGGTAATCCGAGCCTTCTTTTCCACAATCTCCACGTGTGTGATCATGAAGAGGAAATCAAGATGATTTTCGGATCTATTGAACACCAGTATGTAGTTATTAATTGTGTTTTGAACACTTCTCAACACGTACAAGCAGGTTCATTTGCAACACGTCTGGCTCGGGCAAAACCCGTCGCATGTTGGAAGGCTTCATGAAATACTGGGGGTTCTACCTTGTTGCAAGGCCAGATTCTACCGGCGTTGGCGTCGGAGATTTACACAGTGTCTTGGACGAACTCCCTCTGTATTCGCAATGGGTCTCCGACCTTACTATGGTCGATAAAGGGGAACTGGCTGTTCAACAAGCAGTCAACCGTCTGATTGTCTCTAGGCAACTCCGGAAAGTCCTGGCTGCGCGCATAGTCGTTTTCCGGCTATTTCTACAGCTCGTGATCGAGGTCGATGGTAAATTGGAGGAGAAGCATAAACGCATTTGGCTGTTATTCCAGCTGTCCGACAAGGCTGTCCCTTTTAGTGAAGACCGGCATCCTTTCGTTCGGATGATCGGTTGTCTTGGCCGCGCCTCGGATGAAGCTCTTGACGAACTAGTTAAACGCCTTAACATCATTGGTCATGAATTTCTATCAAATTCACGCGTCGTTTTGGGGCTGGACGAAGCACAGGTGGCCTCCAGAATGTATCCCCATTCATTCATATCATCTGACAACCCGGACACGTTCCGGTCAGTCATCCGCGAAATGGTTGAAGTCTTCACCAAGTTCCCGATCAAGCTCGTTGTGTCAGGTACCGATCTGTCGGCGGTAGAGGTTGAGAACGCTATGACCTCAGGAGTAGGCAAAGCTGCCCCGGTTCATGTGTTCCACGAGTTGGGGATGTTCGATACCTGGCCGAAACTGAAGTCATTCGTCGAACGCTACATCCCTGCATCAATTTTGGAATCAAAGTCTGGGAAATTCCTACAGCAACGGATGCGGGAATATTTTCAGGGACGGTGAGTGGACATACCCCTTTTCAATCAAACGAGTCTCACTGGCGGCAGATATCGCTTCTCCGTATCCTACGTGGAATACCTCTTGAAAAATGGGTTGGAATCGCCACACAAATTGTTCAACAAATACATTCAAGATTATATCGATTGTCTTCCGGGCGATACTGGTGAATCGTTCGCTTCAGCTGAGCATGACCTACGAATTCAAGTTAAAATGGTGGGGTTTGAGTGGGGAAGACTCAAGTTAGGTAGGTTTGTCCTTCAGCTTCCGATTCCTCCTTTCGAGATACGGTAGATTGACTACTACTACTACTACTAGATAAAGTGGCAATTACGGAAGCAGTGCGGGTTGTGCAATCTCACTTGCTTAAGGGCGAAAAACCGACTTACGGACCGGTCACTGACCGACTTGTTGAGTACGGGATTGCTCATCTCCGTGTGGAGCGTGAAGAGTATAAGGGACAAATCGATGAACCACTTGCATTTCTCTCAATAATGAGGTGGCTTCAGGATCAAGACCATGTCAAGATACAAGCAAATCTACGAACACGACTTGGTCACGATCCGGCAGCACGTGGAGGTGCTTTTGAGGAGGTTGGGATCCTCTACCTGCTTCGAGAACTGCGCAACCGAGTCTGCTTCACCTCGGTTTTCGATTTTCGATGCACCCCTTCTTGGGCGGACGAAATGGCCCACATTATCGCACGGCTGGATAATGTCCATGTTGATGTCCCAGGTCTTAGTGTGGTGCAATCCGCTAAGAATATCGAAGAAGTTATAGACTGGATTAATAACGATACCGCATCAGCAATTCTTATTCCAGGCTACCAGTTTGGCCCGGACGTCATGGCACGATGCCGTTCATCTCCATCGAACGAAACTGTCTTTCTGATGGGCCAGTTTAAGTCCTACACGGATGGCAACATAGATACCCTCGCCGCGAAAACGACCGTCGAGGCTCTCAATTCTTTGCATCCAGATCACTGGTTTAAACAGGCGGTATGTTATTTAGTTTCATCATTGTCCTCATCTCGTTAAGAATTTGTGGCAGCCGTCCCATCAACGTCAGAAACTCATTGATGTCATGGAGAAACAGCATGTCCTCCGATTTGTTGGAGGCTACCCACTGCCTCCCAACCTGAACTCGGGTGCAGCATCTGTCAAGCAGGCGATTGATTCAATTAAAGCGCTCGGCGCAAATGTTGCGTTAGCGTCATTGCGTCTTGACAAACTCAGAGCCCATTTCATATCAGAAGGTGAGGCGATGAACGTCCTTATTCCGATGGATGATGCCCTTGACCGCAAGCGAAAAGCAAGTGGTATTAATAATCGATACTGACAAATCAAAAATTGTTGGGTCTCTGTAATGGTTTGATCCATAATTCTTGTAAACCTCACTGGCTCGTCATTTATCCCCTCCTTGCTGTGTCCACATGTCTACACCATGATGTGGCATCTCGCCGCACTCAAACAGTGCTGTTACATGAATATATATATATATATATATTGTATGATGCTGCAACAATGCAGTGCAGTCCCATGGGACGCCCGCCATGGTGTTTCACAGTACGAGGACAGTGAGCGCGGAGGTGTAAACGATGAGTCAGCAGTAGACAGCATTGTGGAAATTGAAGGTTGGCGACTTCCACGAGAGCGGAGAGATGTGTATGATGAAGAGGTAAAAGTGGGCTCTGAATCAGACCGGGCGGTAGGGGTGCAGTGACAGTGATTGAGGCCGAACGCCAATGGAGGGACTGCCAGTGGAAAGATGACGCCGGCGTAGCGGGAAAAGAGGAAGAAGTAGGTGATGATGGGGCGGTCCATTGGCGGAGAGAGGAAATGTTCCAAGTGTTAAGGACAGCGGAGATGGAAGTGCCTGAGTTGGGCTCGTGAACCCAAAGGCAGTGGATTCACTGAAGATTCAAGCTTCAAGACCTACCATGTGGCGGATGGAAAGTGTGAGAGTGAGAGCTGAATGCCTCGGGTATACCCTACCCGTGCATTTCACTAGTTTCCAGTTGCGCAGCGGATCTGGTCTTCGTCCCGCTGGATGCGATTTGGTGAGACTCGCTGGTGTGATTGTTTTGTAGGCTCTGAGCTGAGGGAGGGGTGTTGAGACCTAACGATTCCACAACGCAAACATACCCGGAGTGACTCAAAAAGCTGTAAAAGTAGTGTTGCAATTCCTTCCGTGGGCCGTCAAACACAACGTGATAAGAAGTAAAGAGTCCCCCTAGGGTTCGATGTGCTAATCTCGAATAAAAATAAAGTATAGGTATCCAAAAGTTCATGAAGACAGAATTATAGAGGAACAGTTGCGAATGTCTGACATGACTGACTATGCAATGCGAATGCGTAGGGTTACTAGTGTACTGTAGGACGAGGTAAAACACAAAAAAATTGTCAATATAAAAACCGGATCAAAATCGTCTTTGGGACGAAACGTGCGATCTCAGCATACAGGAGCAGTGCTATTGGTCCGTGAAATAGGCTGGCGAGGCACCAGCACCGATAAACTGATCGTTGATGAGTTTCTCGATCTCGAATACAAAGAGATCGAGGAGGCCTCCCCGGCATCGATATTCTTGAAGAATACACTGTCGTCGTACCCCCCCAACGTAGGCGATGAGGATGTGGACGTTGTCGTCGACGCATCTAATTGTTGACTATACGTGGACGACGTGGAGCCCGATTGTCCTATTGGTGAAGGACGAGCAGATGCCTGTCGTGGCAGCGATCTATAACTTTGGCCACCATTGTGTTGTAATGGACGGTGACGACGCCACCACATAGACATAAAGGGCCGCAAAAATTTCCGCCACCGTGAAGGGGAAGATGATATTCTTGGAGAATTTGAACGCGGCGACGATATCGAGTCGTCATACGGGGACCCACCCTGCTCTAACGACAGTTCGGTGAGGTTCCGATCGCGCTTCGAAGAAAACCGAGCGAGACGGCGAAGGCAGATCCGGATGTGCCGTCGGAGTCGGTAGGTAATGAAGGAGACAAGGAGAACCATGAAGAGACAAGTGACCAGAGCCGGAAATGGGAAACTGAGGGATAGGTGGGATGAGATGTGGTCGTTGATGGCGTCGAGAAATGGTGGTTGAAGTAGTTGGGTTGGCGGAGGTTCGTCGGTCTCTGGGACAGCTTCGTGAGGATCTGGGAGTGGCCTGGAGCCTTGATCAGGGCGGGACTTCCTTGCTCGCTTCGAGAACCATCTTCCCCAACGTCCAGCTGATAGACATGTCCCCAACGGCATCCATAGACTGGAACGAGGGTCGCCACAGACCCTTCTTCTCTGCATGGTCCTTGACTTCATCCTTCTCGGTTGTATCGTTCCCTCCGGGGTCCACAATTCTCGGCATACGGAAACCTTCATGCAGGACATTGATGATCCATGCAGCCTTGAAACATTGCATCTGTAACCGTGAGACTCCACCCTGTCAGCCCACTTATCCAAACTCACTGCCTTTGCCGCCATGTCCAGCCACGTGTCCGTTTGTCAAGTCCTCGTGCATTCGAAGTATGTCTTGCCATGGCCTTCCGCAGAATCCTGCGCCGCTCGCTCGTACTGTACGAAGTCGTACGATCCACCTAGGCCAAATACATGTTCCGACGAATACCAGTATTCGGATATGCCAATAAAGTGGGAGACAGAGAAATCGATGGGAGGGACATATACACCATTAAATAGACAAGGTGCATCAGGACACGGTGCCGTTTTGTTGAGAAGTGGTAACGTGTCTTGTAGGCAGCGTTCGAAGGAGCCCGTCCCGAGTAACGTATGAGTCTTCCGCTCGTGTGATGTCGACGGCTCAGTGTAGACAGGCGACTCAGCGAGGGCGAGGCCACTAGGTAGACAGGGATCTTTAATGATGTCGGCAGATGGAAGAGGGTCTTCTACGAAAGGGCGCGATTGCTCCTGTTGTTTGATAGCTTGGCCAACATATCGCTCTCTTGCCTGATTCGTGCCATAGCCCAACCACGTAGTCACAAAAATCTTGTGGCTAATCTCTTCTCCGCTCAACAAACGCAGTCGTACATCCATCAGGCTCTGGGTCTTCCCCTGCTCTTCTGGATTTGGCTCGAATGCTATCTGAGTCGATGCGCCACCCATGTCGAGGAAACCGTACGTGGAACGGTCTGAACTTGAGGAACCGAACCCGTCCATAAGATAGTTGACTGATATCCAGCCAAACAGACCTTCCTCCTCGCCTGATATAATCCGAACGCTGGAACCACAGGGCCCTGCGGGGGAGGGGTCGTCTATGCGAAAATCAGAGTGGAATTTAAGAAATTGGCAGGTCGATCGAAGCACAGCAGCCTGTGCTTCTGGGGATAACAGACGCATGCCAGCGGTAGCCAGTAGAAAGAGTGGAGTTTCATGGTGAAGCGACGGTGGAATATGGGTCTGAGCATGCTTGAGTAACGGTGCGAGATAAGCAGGAATATCATCCGGATTGTCTGCAAAGGACGAGATGCCTACGAGAGCGTCAAGTGTCAGAAGATGGAGACATTGTTGCCAGCTACGCACCTGGCTCGACTTTCAAGACCCAATCTTCGTCATTCTGCGTGCCTTTTTCCACCCTGGGAAGAGTATGGTCCGCCTGGTGACCGAGCGGGTTCCGTGCCACGCGGGCGTCCCTCCAACTGTATATTTGAAGGCGCGAGCCTGACGAGCCTGCGTCGACTACGATGCCAAACCGGCGGGAATTGAGCCAGGCATCGGCGGCTGTTGGAGGTGGCATTGGTTAGGTTGATGGTGATGGGGAGTTGGCGGGCGCTGTGGCCAGGATAGAATAAGAGACTCGGAGATCTAACTAGACCGGGTAAGGCATGTCATTCTCACCGATCCCCGCCAATCTCAATTATCGACTGCAATGGTGCAGAAAACAAGAGTAGATGGTACTAGTATTCAATAATCTAATCTCTGTAGCTCTGACTACTTTTAGGCCCCTCCCAGGCAGAGCAGCTCCTCCGAGTCACTTCTGGAATAGCAGCGGAGCTGATCAAGGCGCATGACGCAAATCAGACCGTCTCTCTCAACGAGTTACGAGCCAAGATCAGCAAAAAGTTTGGCTTCGGTGGTGTTCCTCGTCTAGTGGACATATCAGTGCCATCCCCGATGATTATAAGAAGGCCTTATTGCCCAAACTAAAGGCGAGGCCCGTTCGAACAGCGAGTGGGGTGCGTCTATTCTATCACAACAAAGGATTGGATCGACTGAAGCTGTGACAGATAGCAGTAGTCGCTGTGATGTGCAAGCCTCACCGGTGTCCGCATATTGCAATGACAGGGAACATATGCGTGTGCGTCAAGCAGCATTTTTCACCTCATAGCTGCCGACCCCTCGCTATAGTTATTGTCCCGGCGGCCCAGACTCCGATTTCGATTACAGTACGCAAAGCTACACGGGTTACGAGCCAACGAGCATGCGCGCTATTCGTGCGCGGTATGATCCATACGAGCAGACACGAGGACGCGTGGAACAACTGAAGAGTTTGGGCCATAGCGTTGATAAGGTGCGCCTTTTTTTTTCTTGCGCAGTTGCTCTCGATAAAGCTCACGTATGAAAAGGTTGAGTTCATCATTATGGGCGGCACATTCATGAGCATGCCAGAAGACTATCGGAGTCAGTTCGTTGCCCAGCTCCATAATGCTCTATCTGGCTTCACGGGGACCGACATCGATGAGGCCGTAAGGTATGTCGATGAATAGCTAGCGGTGTAGCATATCTGCTCATGCATTAACAGGTACTCTGAACAAAGTAAATCCAAAGCTATCGGCATTACAATAGAGACTCGGCCAGATTATTGCCTCAGACCGCACCTCAGTCAGATGCTTCGTTATGGATGTACACGCCTTGAAATTGGAGTACAATCCGTATACGAGGACGTCGCACGGGATACTAATCGTGGACATACCGTTCGTGCCGTCTCTGAATCTTTTCACCTAGCCAAAGACGCTGGTTTCAAAGTGGTTGCCCATATGATGCCCGATCTTCCGAATGTTGGCGTCGAGCGCGATCTAGAACAGTTCAAGGAATACTTCGAGAACCCCGCATTCCGTAGCGATGGGCTGAAAATTTATCCCACTTTGGTCATTCGTGGTACCGGTCTCTACGAGCTATGGAGGACAGGAAGGTACAAAAATTATACACCAAATGTCCTCGTTGATGTCGTTGCTCGCATTCTTGCCTTGGTCCCCCCATGGACAAGAGTTTACCGCGTTCAACGGTAAGTCCTCCCATCTGACACTTCTCCTATACTACGTGCGTTTCTTAGCGAATCATCTATAGAGACATTCCTCTACCGCTCGTTACCTCGGGGTCAGAAAATTCTGGAAACCTCCGCGAGTTGGCCCTGAATCGAATGAAGGATTTCGGAGCAGAATGTCGCGATGTTCGTTTTCGCGAAGTTGGGGTAAGTGCATTTCTTTTCACATTGTGTTCCTGATTACTATGGTACGGTGGTGCTTATTAAACTTACACCGACGCCCCGCCAGATACACGAGATCCACCACAAAGTTCGACCGGAGTCGATCGAATTGCTACGAAGAGACTATGCTGCGAACGGTGGTTGGGAAACTTTCCTTTCCTACGAGGATCCTGAGCGTGATATCCTCGTCGGACTGCTTCGGTTAAGGAAGTGCTCTGAAGAGGGGACATTTCGCCCAGAACTCGTGCAAAAAAGTGGGGCGGAAGGTGGGACGAGCATCGTGCGGGAGCTCCATGTATATGGTACTGCAGTACCGGTGCATGGAAGAGACCCAACCAAGTTCCAGCATCAAGTATGTGAACGTTTTATTTATTTACTCGTCACGCTTTCACGTTACTGAGATGCACCACCCCCCACCCCAAAGGGCTTCGGAACGCTCCTTATGGAGGAAGCGGAGCGCATTGCTAGGGAGGAACACGGGAGCGTTAAACTTGCTGTCATTTCTGGTAAGTTCGGGCCACGCGCGTAAGCCAAAGACTTTATTGCTCACTTTTTTTTTGAAAGGTGTGGGTACGCGAGATTATTATCGAAGATTAGGGTACGAGTTGGATGGTCCATATATGTGTAAATCACTATTGTGATTCCGTATTTCTATACAACACGCCACGCCACGCCGTCCGCCTATCCGTCACTGAAAGGATACAGTACGATGGGTTTTTTTTTCGGCATCACTGTTATCTGAGCACCAATGTATGAAAATTAGGGAATACAAGCTCCTCTTCGATGGTTTTTCGAATGACATCTTGAATGAACTTCTCGACGCGAGTGACGTTCTTCAATACGTGCTTATCCGCTTGTCCAAGTTCGCTCTCGATAAAAATCTCGGGGAGAAGACGTTGGCCGACAGGTAGGGGTTTGGCAGCATGCCCATCGTCTCCTTCAGGATCGCTCGGAGTGCTACCCTGAGAACCGGAGGCGCGTTTTGCTGAAGGACCGTAAGGGTCGAGGCCATCGAGCACGCAAAGATGGACACGCCGGCCACCTTCGTATGCGACGGCCAGCTCACCGTCGAACACCAGTCCGGTGACGGAGAGCTTGATGGGGAGAGACATGAATAGCGGGGAGGGGTAGTTGATGCGTAGGGACGTCGTGAGCGTCAGTCGTAGATCAGAGTGCCACGAGACGAGTAGGTGTAATTGCAGATTTGGGTGTTCGTCCGCTGCTGGTACTTCTGCTGGTGCTAGTGGTGCCGCCACCGGTGCTGTCGGATCGGCCTGCGCTGTTGGAATGGTCGTCAATCCTGCCGTCACTCCTGCGTTGTCCTTCATCGCCGTTGTCATCACCACTGTTGCTGTTGTCGTTGTTGTTGCGGCTGGTGCGGCTCTCGAGGGATCAACAGCTGCCATTGCGACTACATCATCCACATCCGCAAGATCTGGGTGTGGACGTGAACGCGGAAAAGGAGGGAGGGAGGGGGAGGAAGCAGCAGCAGCAGCAGAGGATGGTGATGGCACGGCCATGCCAGTGGGACGCGTCGTCGAGCGCAAATTATTCGAAGGATGGGTCTGTTGTTGTCCACTGTGAAAATCCCTCCTCCATGATGATGACGACGAAGTGTTGTTGTCGCCAGCAGCAGCGGCGGATGTAGAAGCAGCGGCAGATGGGGATAGCGAAAACGTCGACGCGTGCCGGAGCTCAGGACGTGTTGCTGCTACGCCGCCGCCGCCAACAGATGACGACGATGGCTGCTGCAGAGGCGCGGGCGGCGCCGAGTACACGTCGGACGCTGGACCGCTTGCATATCGTACGTGCGGGGGAAGATGGTGATAATACATAGGAGCCGTTTCCTCCATGGCCATACCGCGTCGTGCACTTCTGCGCGACACCCACTCGTACTCCTCGTCGTCCCTATCACGGCGGCCTTGGCCTTGACCCGCCGAGGGGTACCGCGAGAAGCCCCCGCGGCGTCGATGTGTTTTCATAACCATCATTATCATTGTGTCGTCATCGCCGTCGCCGTCGTCGTCTTCGAGAAAGTCGCGATAGATGTCCCGTAGGTCGACTAGTTCTACTACTGGTGGCTGAGAACCAAAGTCGAAGGAGGTGATTTCGATGGGACCTATGAAGGATGGTCGCGGTGTACTTTGAAGCTGTCTGTTGAGGATATCGATAAGTGAGGACGCGTACGACGCGTCGAGGTTGCTCCAGTCGAGGTCGATGGACATCACGGAACGGAAAACAGGGAGTTACCATATTTGGGCTGCACCAACCAACGACACTCCGGTCACCGACTCGAAAAAAAGTGCAAATGATCTATATCGTTCAAATAAAGAAGATTTATTACGATCTACCAGTATGTCTACGCCGACTCCATTTAGTAAGAATACGATGTTGCATCAGCGAATTGAGAATACGCGAGATTTGAGCCGAGGCTCATACGAAATGACAGGTGTCTAGCTGACTGGCTGGCTGATGAATAACATATTTTGTCAGCTACGCAAAAGCTATAGTGCGCAACTTGTCGAAACGGGTATCATTATCCCCGGACGCTTAACCAACTATTCCAGCCTGGTGCGACCTTGTTCAGCAGGGATGAATTGAACTGTACATCATTGCCGTCGCTCGAAAGTCTGTCGTAAAGGCGGCGGTGTCGGGGCAGGCGAGGGTGTTCGCGACGGGAACGGTGAGCCGTACGGCGCATTCAAATATCGTGGTGTGTCCACCATAGGAGGAAAGAGTGCGTCAACCTTCTCGGGAGTAAGCGCTGTGGGGAGGATCACTGGAGAAGACGATTTCTTGTCGAATTGTCCTAGGATTGGCGCATCTGACTCAACCGGAGAGCCAGGCCAAGGCGTCCCTGCTTTGCTACCCGTTGCACTATTGACAACATTCACTAGGAGAGTTGGCTCCTGGCCAGCTGGTTGATTGTACAGCCATGTTGCAATGAGCACCGTCGAGGAGCCAATGACGAACGATAGAGTAATGCTGAAGTTGAAAAGGATCACAGACGCAAGGAAGGACAGAATGATGGAGAGACTCGTGGCAAAACCTTTGAGAATATTGTCCGAGTACTTGATCACGACCGCAGTGACGAGCCCACCGAAGACCTGAATTGAAACCGTCGCCCATGCCCAGCCGCCGAAATTTTTGAAAAAGTCGGCGATGAAGCCGTGCGAATCGGGCGCGGGGGGACCATATAGTACGGGAACGAGGGCGGGAACTAGAGAGAAGAGGGAGAGTTGGAGGTTGCGTACCCACAAGTCCGCCTTGGAGTTCTTGAGCACCATTTCGAAGTACACTCCGGCGAGGCCTGAAGTAAAGCAGGCGGCAGTGACTGCGCCAAAGCCTTTGAGAGGGCTCATGATGTGCGTATAAAGCGGTGCAGATTCGTGTGCACTTCCCACGGGCCTGTTAAGTTTGTGCGGGCTAAGGGCCTTGGTGCTGGTCTGGATTTGAACGATTGCGACTCCAGCGGCGAGGAAAAGGAGTGAGACCCATTTTGTTGAAGTCAGACGGCGGCGCAACAAAAGAACGGAGAAGGCAGCGGTGGTGAGAATCTTCATTTGATAAGTGACCTGAAAGGTGGCGACGGGGAGATTGCTGATTGCGACGAATTGGAGTGAATTTTGAACAACATAAAGGAGGGCGGGGATGGAAAGTTTCCAACAATCGGGGCTGAAAGTTTCGCAGAGAAGTTGATTGAAGGGCCTCGGCACGTCTGACTTGAAAAGTCTCCAAAGGGCGATACCGAACGATATTGAGCCCTTGAGGATCTCGTTGAGAAGAACAGCGGAAGCGGGTGAGTATGATTGGGAAGGAGGGGTAGAGACTCGTGAATAGTGCATAACAATAGAGAGAGCGGCATTCTGAACTGCGAGCGTAACGAGGCTGGCATGGGCGCGTGAGCGCGGAAAGAGCGAAGTCAACGCGTCACACTCACGAAACATATTTTAGTGGTAAACCAAACACAGTGGGTGTAGCTTCTTTGGATAAACGATAGTTGAGTGCCGCAGGATGAACTGGGTGATCGGGTAAAGGAGGTAATGAGGTGGGAGTGGGGATGGGGGATGGTCGAGCACTGTGTTCTCTTGAGAGGGCAGGTGATGATGTACTTGTTCTCGGTGTCTGAAACGGTCGGTGGAACATTTCTGGGGAGGCAGGGGACGTGACACGGACGGAGGACACAGAAACTCGTGGGTATTGTAGTTGGTCGGAAGAGCGCTCCATGCTTGCCACCGTTGCCGTGAACGAGGGAAACGTAGGAGGTAGGAGGACTGCGCTGGTTGTGGGCGCGCCGCGTCTCACAAATCACAACCACGTGCCATCATCATATTTTATTCGACTCTACTCTACATCTACTCTAATTCTATATTCATACCCTGAAAACGAACAAGTCAATACAGGTCAATCCGACAGACAGGTCAACAGAAAGGATAAACTTGGTACGACCTCAGACTCGCCTTTAACACATCATGCACACCTCGCGCACTGGCGGATATTTCACAAGGGTGTGAAAATCTCGATGCAATGCAAGAACCCTCATCTGGGGTGCGGGTGTGTCCTTTTACCAGGGTTATCTTCTTCGGTCAAAATAAAAGAAAGGAGAAGAACTTGAAGCGAAAAAAAGGTGGTAGGAGAGACTTACCCAGAAGAATCGATGCATTGTAAGTATCTCCAGGTGATCCTGCATCCTAACTCCTCAACCGACGGGAGAAGCCATCAGCATAGATTGTTTTTGAGATACTGGTTTAATCTTCGACGTTTGTCTGGACCGTCCATCCCAGAGCTACAGAGGATAGACAGTAATTTATACGCCGTGATAGGTTGAGAAATGGGACCATTCCCCTTTTTTGGTTCCTTCGCATAATGCCGGGCGGGGCCAAAATTAAGTTACAAGGGGAACTCCGGGCCGAGGGCGCGATACCCTCTCGACATGGCCGCCATTGTAAAGTCGGCTGCTGTCGTTCACCCTCCCTCACCCTCACCCTTCGCATGTCTTCTTCGCCGCTCAAAGTTTGCCTCCTATGATCCGACTATCGGCCAAGTGTACACCACGTATGATGGCAATGCCCACCGCGGTAACTGGGGGTTCAAACGTCCCCTTGCCCTCCGCAAACGAGACAAATTCATATCCGTAGAAGCGGTCGACTCCCCAGAGCAGCAAACAGAATGGTCACATCGAGAGTCAGAGGCGCGCTTCATCAAACGCTGGGAAGAAGTCGCTCCAGAACCGAGCGTTCGCGAAGCATGGGATAATCACTGCACGAGCTCAAGACCTGTGCACCAGGCTGAGCTTGCAAAGGAGGATCAAAATGGGAATATCGTCAACCCAGCCGTGCGGCGACAGCTCAACCAATCCCGAAATAAGCAATACGTTGCACCTGGTCCACTCGTATCTTCTATGCCCACGAGAGTATTTAACCGGTACCTGGACAAGCTTCGGCGACAACGCCCAGAGTTTCTGGAATTCCTGTCACAGGAAGCGCAGCGTTCGACACAGACACAAGCACCCCGCGTCCTCGTCGCATCGTCAGCCTACGAGCAATCTGCCTTGGGTTCAGCCGAGATGGTCCGACGGAGATTCCTACAAAAACAATCTCATACAACATACGAAAGCCCCGATTCGCGTGCGATCGAACAACGTCCGCACCGCAACGGCGGTCTCTCTTACGACCACACCTCTCAGTTAACGCACTTCTTCACTACTACCGAACAATCCGGGAGGATGCTTGAAAAGGATATCAAGGACCGGCGCGGGAATCCACAAGCTAGTTTTGCGGGAATGGCGGTCAATGTTAAACCACCCATCTACCGCTCCGAAGGGGAATCAAAATTACGCATTGTCGAAACCGTGCTCAAACAGGCTCCGAGCGTTGTGTCTGCGCAGCCTCGAGGGCTAGATGGTGCAATCATCGATACCTCTGTGGTTGACGTGGCCAACCTGCACATGACACGGGCCAATTCTTTCCCTCCTGGATCGCGCGCATATATTGCACATGCGCAAACGACAGCCCCCCCTGTGAGAGGGAAGAGAAGCTTGACCG
Organism: Russula aff. rugulosa BPL654; assembly: GCA_022496225.1. Lineage (NCBI taxonomy): Eukaryota > Fungi > Basidiomycota > Agaricomycetes > Russulales > Russulaceae > Russula > Russula aff. rugulosa BPL654. The sequence continues at coordinate 129,483 of WTXE01000062.1, read as the reverse complement.
CACCCAAGTCCAGAACCCAACTTGAGGCGGATCCGGAGAGAAAGGAGGTGTCAAAGGAGCTACTCGATACCCTTCGGAGTATTATGCGCCAATTTCCCTCCAAAGACCAGAATGCAGCATCATAGTTCATGAATGTTAATAGAGTAGCTATGGAGTAATAAGAGCTTGAAGGGTTTTAGTGATATCGCCATCATTCTCTAAGAGAGCCTTCTCGGCTTGTGCCCGAGGTATTTCCAGCTCTGAGACCTTCAATAGACGTGATTAGGATGCTCAAACCAACTTTTTTGAAGCTTCATACAATCAGATCGATGTCTTCTTTCTTGAGACCCGAGTGGGTCTTGGCTGGTTTAGCTGGCTTGTCCGCGAGAACGACACGGAGGCCTTCCTCGAATTTGCTTTTGGAGTATGCGTAGCCATCCGCATACTGCGATTCATGATTAAGTAGACGAATTAAATGGATATTACCACCCACGTTTACAATGACTTCTGGCTCTGGATGGCCATTGCTGCGTTGGAATGGGAGAGACGACATGATTCGGCCACAAAAATGCGGTGCAGCGTGGCGTGGCGTAGGCGTACTATTTCTGGCACTGACTCATTCCTCCCATCTCAGTCATGGACTCTTTCGACAACTTCCAGTACGACTCTGCCTCGTCCTATGGAGGCATCGGTGTCGTCGACGACACCTCCTCAGTATATACCGCCAACACCCAGGGTGACGTTCCTGTCAACCTAGGGAGCCTCTCAGTTTTGGATGACCAGACGCACACTCCTTCCTCTGCGGAGAATGACTTGGATCTACAGTCCACGAATGGGAGTATCCCAGAAGATTTCGATGCCGTTTTGGATGATCTCAAGGAAGAGAGTCAAGTTGACCTCCCGCCACACGCATGCTGGTCCGTACATCTATCTCATTACTTTCTGAGCCCCTCTGACCGATGGATGATAGCTACTGCGGAATACACAACCCTGCTTCCGTTGTAAAGTGCCTCGTCTGTTCCAAGTGGTTTTGCAACTCCCGCGGTAATACCTCGGCCTCACACATCGTCAATCACCTGGTGCGTGCAAAGCACAAGGAAGTCATCTTGCATGCGGAGAGCCCTCTTGGCGAGACGACACCAGAGTGCTACAACTGTGGCAGCAAGAACGTCTTCATGCTCGGCTTCATTCCAGCGAAAAGTGATACGGTGGTTGTCTTACTTTGTCGGTGCGTGAGCTTCCGTGGTGCGCGATTTAACGATCTAATGTTCCGTTTAATAGCCAACCCTGTGCCGCCATCTCCAAGGACATCTCCTGGAATGCTGCGCTTTGGGCTCCGCTCATCGACGAGCGTTCCTTCCTTTCATGGCTTGTAAAGCCACCTTCTGAGACTGAGCAGTTGCGCTCGCGCCAGATCTCATTCCAGCAGATCAACCGTCTCGAGGATTTGTGGCGTGAGAACTCCAAAGCTACCCTTGAGGATCTCGAAAAGCCCGGCGTTGACGATGAGCCTCAATCCATCCTGCTGCGATACGAAGATGCATACAATACCAGAATATTTTCGGGCCTCTAGTCAAGATCGAGGCGGACTATGATAAGCGCCTTAAAGAGAGCCAGACCCAGACGGATATCACTGTGAGGTGGGATCTAGGCTTGAACCAGAAGAGGGTGGCATGGTTCGTGTTACCGAAACTGGAAAGCGGGGAAGTGCGTCTTGCAGCTGGCGATGAGTTGAGATTGCGCTACACAGGCGAGATGCATAAAGGCTGGGAAGGTGTTGGTCACGTCATTAAAGTTCCCAATAGTCTGTCTTTACTTCCCATTACCTTTCTTCCCCACGTGCTGACTCGCCGCAGATGTTTCGGATGAGATTGGTCTCGAGTTGCGAAGGACCGAGGGTGTCCCACACGACGTGACGCAAGGCTTCGCTGCGGACTTCGTCTGGAAGTCTACCAGTTTCGACAGAATGCAGCTCGCCATGAAGACTTTTGCCGTTGACGAGAAGAGTGTTAGTGGCTATATCGTAAGTTTTTCCTGAGACTCCCTTTTGCCGCCTGTGCAACCGGCTGATCTTTATCTTTGAATAGTATCACAAGCTCCTAGGTCATGAGCTCGAGCCCCAAGTTCTTCGCACGCAGATGCCCAAGCGCTTCTCTGCCCCCGGTTTACCTGAGCTAAACCATTCGCAGATGTACGCCGTTAAGAGCGTCCTTCAGAAGCCCATCAGCTTGATCCAGGGTCCTCCGGGAACGGGCAAAACCGTCACTTCTGCTTCGATTGTTTATCACCTTGCAAAAATGAACCCGGGCCAGGTTCTCGTCTGCGCTCCTTCAAACGTCGCCGTTGATCAGCTCACTGAAAAGATCCACGCTACGGGGCTAAAAGTTGTCCGCCTCACTGCCAAGTCGCGTGAGGCACTTGATTCATCCGTCGCATTCTTAACTCTGCACCATCAAGTCGCGAACAATACGACGCACGTCGAACTCCAGAAGCTTATCCAGTTGAAGAATGAGCAAGGAGAACTAAGTTCTAATGATGAACGGAAATACAAAAGCCTCATCAGGCAGTGCGAGAAGGAGATTTTATCGGTGGCAGACGTTATTTGCTGCACCTGTGTCGGCGCGGGGGATCCGAGACTCAGTAAATTGAAATTCAAGACAGTCTTGATTGACGAAGCAACACAGGCTGCGGAACCTGGTAAGCTCTCACCAGTCGACGTAGGTTATTTTCTTCCTAATCCCTCTCGCAGAGTGCATGATACCTCTCGTGCTTGGTGTAAGCAAGTCGTACTGGTTGGAGATCACCAACAGCTCGGCCCTGTTATTATGAACAAGAAAGCGGCCCGAGCCGGTCTCACACAATCATTGTTTGAGCGTTTAGTTGTTCTCAGCAATCGTCCTATCCGTCTGCAAGTGCAATACCGCATGCATCCTTGCCTATCGGAATTCCCATCGAACATGTTCTACGAGGGCACCCTGCAGAACGGTGTCACCGCCCCAGAGCGGCTCCGCAAGAACGTCGATTTCCCCTGGCCTGTCCCAGATACGCCGTTCTTTTTCTACCAGAATCTCGGTCAAGAAGAAATATCCAGCAGTGGGACATCGTTTTTGAACAGGTAATCCGTTCCTTTTCCCCCACCATCTAGCTGTGAACACTAGTTTTTCAGAACTGAAGCCTCAAACGTCGAGAAAATTGTCACGAAATTCTTCAAGTCTGGTGTTGTACCTGGCCAGATTGGCGTTGTGACGCCGTACGAGGGACAACGTTCTTACATCGTCAACTATATGCAATACAACGGTTCGCTGAAGAAAGACCTTTACAAGGAAATAGAGGTGGCATCCGTGGATGCTTTTCAAGGTCGCGAGAAAGACTACATTATCCTCAGCTGCGTCAGGAGCAATGAACACCAAGGAATTGGATTTTTGAATGACCCTCGGCGGTTGAACGTCGCTCTCACGCGCGCAAAATACGGAGTTGTTATTCTCGGCAATCCGAAAGTGCTCAGCAAGGTGAGTTAATGGAGACACAACCAGCGCTTGGGACCCTATTCACGTAGACTTGTTAGCATCCACTTTGGCACTACCTTCTGACGCACTACAAAGAAAAGGTTTGCCTCGTCGAGGGGCCGTTGAACAACCTCCAGCCTAGTATGATTCAGTTCTCCAAGCCGCGTCGGGCCCTAGTTAAATCCATTGATCAATATCGTCGACACGACACGAGCGCACGTGAGTACCTCGGCAACACATCGACGAACTCGGGCACGCCGTCGCGCTTCGACGCATCGTTCTATCGCACGCACGACCCCCTCAATTATATCCCATCTGACGTTCAGTCCCTCCGCTCGCAAGCTACATACTCGTCAGGCCTACCGGTTTTTAATTCAAACGGGCCATTCAATGCCGGCGGTGTTAGCAAGCGTAGCGCATATGGGTCCTATGCACCGTCTATCGTGTCACAAGGCGGAGCCGGTGACACTGGTAGTGTCATTGGTGACGCATCCGAGCGTGTTGGGTACTCGCAGAGCGACAGACTGCGCCGCCGCGGCAGTTTCGGCAGTGTCGCAGGAGCGAGCGAGGTGGGCAGTCTACTTAGCAGTGGGTTCGACTACAAGAGCCAGGATGAAGCGGCGGACATGGATGATATGAAGAGCCAGTATGCAGGGACACAGAGCGGCGTGACTGCGTTCTAGATGCGTTGATGCGCACGCCCCAGTTTGCAGAGCGCACGATTGGAAGTAAGTGACCGCCGCACTAAAGGAACACGCCAGGTATTTCTACCAGGCCTCCAGTTCCTTCCGGAACTTGCTCTCAGGGCGTCGCGCCTTCGTACTGGGAGGGCTGCCAATTTGTTGTCGTTGGTCGGCAAATTGCTCCAGAAGGGTCCTGGCACTTTCCATCGCCAAAGGGACGTCGGTCAGTGTCAGCACGATTCCAGTTCCGAGTCCGCTGTCACCACATCCGATCCTACTCGTACCCCACATTATCCCAAAATTGCAGTTTTCGTCTCTGTTCCTGTAGTATGTTGAAGTGGCTTGGCTGCTTCGGCTGACCCATTAATTATGAAACATTATGCGTTAGGCATTAGGTATAGGGGAAAAAATAGTAGATACATGTCAAATGCCAAATGGATTATAGTAACATGCTGAGACGTGGGACGTGATATATCAAAAGCTATATGCCATCACAATCAGATGCACTGGGTCTGGCTATGTTACTCTTAAGAGCGCTGTGCTGATGGTGTGGCTCGCTGTGGTCTTCTAAGTTAGGCCCGAGGTGGGTCTGAGGCAGAGGCCACCGGATACGCTCACACAGAACGTCACGGTGTCTTTAAAATACAGCATGATAAGAAAGATGATAGCCGCTGAGTACAATTGATGTTTCGTCCTGTGCCCCATCATAACATCATGCATCATGACTCGATCGTTCACTTTTAGGGAACGCTGTTTGGTTCCGTCCCATGATCGAGAGTTCGCGGAACCTGAATCTCGCGAATAGTCTACCATGCTAAAATACTAGTACGAGGTCTACCATCTCGTAAGGGCTTTCGTGTTACCTGTCCAGTCTGCCTGTTGCCAAGTTGCTATAAGATTCAGGTCCGGACTGCCAGTTGTGGCCGGCGCTCGCTGATTTCAATAGTAACCTTCAATTAGCAATTTCCGAATTCTTGGGACGAGCAGACATGACTCGGATGCAGTTACTGTAGGCCTTTTTTTTTTTGGTTTTTGCTCAGAACGTATTGATGGCCGGGTGGCGAAGGAGAAAGAGAAAGATAACACTAGTACTGTACTGGCAATTAGTACGACAGTTGCCTAGTTGGTTTGTTGAATTGATTCCATGGATGATGCCAATTTCGTTCAATGAGACGACTCGGATTTGACACTCAGATTCAGATTCTGCCATGGGCGCCGCGGTCTAACATATCGTTTTGACTACTGTATCTGCCTCGCTTATAAGTAAGAACAAAATGTACTAGAATTAATATTGTTCCTGAATGCTGGTGCTGTTAGTAATGGAAACGTAGCTTTTAGCTTCAATTCAAATCGAGTCGCCACGCCACTCCACTCCGTCTTACGTACTGGTGCTGGTAAGTTAAGTTAAGTCACTCAGGCTAGAACAGGTCGCAGCCGCGATCACTGGCGCCGACGGCGACTTGACCAACTTTCCTACTCTGCTGCTCATATACGTCTAAGGACCTCAACGGAGTCCCTTTCGCCGATGCTTCTTCTACCGACGGCGGACCATGCTGTAGACCGACAATACATAAGTGGACTATTGATGGCTAGTCCAATGGGTACACTGCCTCCTAGCCCGCCGGCGCCCTCAGGCTACTGCCAGTGGCGGCAACAGTACAGTCATCGGGCTTCCAGGTAGATGCAGAGCATCAAACTCAACCCTGCATGTACCTGTGCCTGTTTTAGCACTGGTTACTCTCGTTCTACAGTAGCCTGTATAAAGGATGCGTACCAATAATTCAGTACTAGTCTATACTACCCCACGACGACCCTCAGGCTGTCTTCGATTCAATTAAACATCCAGTCATGTCTTTGGCCCAAGTGGTATTAAATCTTCACGCGATACCTACGCCCAAATCCAAATCTCTCTCGCTTTTACCCGCTTTCACTCGACCACCGCCATTAATCCCTCGTTTCTCGAGGCAAGAGCAGAGTCAAGGAACATGCACGCAACATCAGTCGTTCATCGCCACACAATGCCCTCGTCACCCCGACCGAGTACGTTTCATTCTCTCTTTTTTTCACTCTACTCACGATATCTCCAGTCGTCACAACTCCTACGCCACGCCTAAATATCAATGTTCCCAATCCTTCTGTGGTGCCTCCCACCCACCGAGACACTACTTTGGACCATTCTTTCGTCGGGATGTCAGGCGGCCAAATTTTCCACGAGATGATGCGTCGACATGATGTCGAGCAAATCTTCGGATACCCTGGTGGACCGATTCTTCCTGTAATCGATGCAATCCGTGATTCCAAATATTTCAAATTTGTCCTTCCCGACACGAACAGGGCGCCGGTCACATGGCAGAGGGCTATGCGCGCGTATCTGGCAAGCCTGGTGTTGTCCTGGTCACGTCAGGCCCTGGTGCTACGAATGCTGTCACGCCAATGCAAGACGCGCTTAGCGATGGTGTCCCGTTGGTCGTGTTCACTGGCCAGGTCGAGACCTCAGCCATTGGCACTAACGCATTTCAGGAGACCGACATCATCGGAATTTCGCGCAGCTGCACAAAATGGAACGTATGGTCAAGGACGTCGCCGAGCTGCCAAGAAGAATAAACGAGGCTTTCAGCATTGCCACCTCTGGCCGGCCTGGCCCTGTGCTGGTGGACCTTCCTAAGGATGTATCAGTCGGTATCTTGCGCAAACCCCTGCCATTCAAACAGACAACCCCTGGATTCACTCTCGATCTCCCATCATACCCTCGTCACCTATCTCAACACTCTTCCTCTGAGCTTGAGCTTATTCGTGCGGCGGCGCAGCTCATCAACCAGGCAGAGCGACCGCTTATTTATGCTGGTCATGGTGTCCTTGGAAATCCACTTGGTCCCAAGTTTTTGACACAACTCGCTCGCGACGGTAATATCCCTGTGACGACGACCTTGCTAGGCCTAGGTGCCTTTGATGAGACAGATCCGAAGAGCTTGCATATGATTGGCATGACTGGCTCTGCATATGCGAATCTAGCAATGCAGCACGCGGATTTGATTATCGCCCTTGGTGCACGTTTCGATGACCGCATCACTGGCAATGTCTCACAGTTTGCTCCCGCCGCACGGGCCGCAGCCGCGCAGAGGCGAGGTGGTTTCATCCATTTCGAGATACAGCGGAATAATATCAACAAAGTTGTGGATGCATCTATCCCTATTCTTGGCGATGTCACCAAGAATCTCGGAGCAATGCTTCCTCTGATCAAGTTCTCGGAACGCGCCTCGTGGTTCAAGGACATCAGCGAGTGGAAGGAGAAGTATCCGTTCTTCTACGTGAAGAGCAATCCGGAGAAGGGTGAGAAGATGAAGGCACAGGAGGTGATTGAGGAACTCGACCGACAAGTTGCGCTGTACAAGGAAAACGTTATCATCACGACAGGCGTCGGGCAGCACCAAATGTGGGCTGCGCAGCACTTCCGGTGGCGGTATCCTCGGTCAATGATCAGCTCAGGCGGACTTGGTGTATGTATTTCTGGTTTCATCTCGCTTGCGTTGATGCTAACTTGCCCCTTAGACGATGGGATTCGGCCTGCCATCCGCACTTGGCGCAAAAGTTGCGGCACCGAACAAGACGGTGATTGACATCGACGGCGATGCTTCATTCAGCATGACAGCCATGGAACTTGCTACCGCTTCTCAACTCAACATCGGTGTCAAGGTAATGGTCATGAATGATGGATACCAGGGCATGGTGACCCAATGGGAAGGTTTGTATCATTTCTCGTCGCAGTGCCCATACGTGTCTGTTAACCTTGTACTGTGTATCGACAGACATGTTCTATGATCGTCGGGATTTGCATTCGCGCATGGCCAATCCTGATTTCGTCCTGCTTGCGAGGTCGATGGGAGTGCACGCCATTCGCGTGAGCAGCGCAAGTGAGCTACCTGAGAAGATGAAGGAGTTTCTAGAGTACGACGGGAACAGACCGGTGCTGCTGGATTGTATCATTGAGTCACACCAACACGTGTACCCGCTGGTATGCCCTGGGTCAATGATCAACCTTGTCGCTTGTGACTAATTTTAGTTTGTTGTGCAGGTTCCGCCAGGCAAGGCACTGCATGACCAAATTCTCCACCCTGCGCTTCGGGATAATAAAGAAGAGAGAAAAGCACCGTGACCTGTTGATCGCGTCGGGCAGCACTTTATTTTCATTTCCTCTTACCCACCTTTTGTTTCATTGCAGGTCTATGGCCCTCAATATTTTTCTTAATGGTATATCGTGACAGAACATTCGTGAACCGCGGCTTACGTTGTATATACGTCCAAAGGGAGCAGGATCTACGGAGCAATATGGATGTAAAATTAACGATTCCCCAAACTGTTACTCGGACTCGTATCTGAGATGTAAAATAAGCAAAAGTACTGTATAATGTGATGAGGATTGGGCGTGGCTATGATACTTTTGATACCCCTTAATACTCGAGACTTGTGATACCCGTTGTCTCGTCGATGGTACCGCTACCCAAGCAATGATCACCGTCGTAGACAGCCGCATCTGGCCCTGAGCGACGGCTTTATGCGGTTCATCAAACGTAATTTGTACACCATTCGAGGACCAGCGCTGGCGCACCGTCACAGGGACCGTCGTCATGCGATGACGGATCTGTACACTCGCTCGAAAGCCTTTTTGCGAATACGCGGAAATTGGTGGCGCGTCGCGCCATATCCACGTAAAATTATTCGATATAATACTCGAGGTGAATAATGCTGGGTGACTGCGAGCAATGCAAGGTCAGATAGCAAATATCGAAGACGCAAGCAAACAAAGAACGGGAAGGGGAGAGGGAGAGGGAGAGGGAAGCCTGCACCGACTCTGGAATGGCAACGTAGATCGCATTCTTTTGATGATCCTTGCCGGCAACAAAGAGCTTCCTGGCTAGACCTGGGAGTCTCGCGCCTTGGCCGATTGTGTAGGTCCACAGGCCGTTGTGTTGGCCCAATTTAACGTTCGAGTCGATCTCGAGAATAGGTCCTGGCCGGGGAGCCACGTATTTCCCTGCAAAACGCGGGTTAATTTCAAAATCAAATGCACCGACGTCGCTTAGGACATACCGAGAAAGTCATTAAAACGTCGACGCTCGCCTACAAAACACAGGCCCATGCTCTCATCGCGAAAGGCATTGTGCAAACCCGCGGCGCGTGCTATCTCACGGACTTGGTTCTTTGAAACGTCTGCAAGTGGAAAGAGGGCCTTGTCGAGGCCGGACTCTGAGATGGAGGAAAGGTAATACGTCTGGTCTTTTGATGGGTCACTCGACCGCATGAGTTGTGGGCGGTGATTTTGTGGGTGGTAGGTTTTGCGTGCGTAATGACCTGATGGGCCGTACATTGAACGACGGAAAACAGTAAGCTAAGTAGAAGACCGACCAGTCGCAAGAAAGTCAGTGCGTTCAGGTAGATTATCGAGTAATGCACCAAACTTTATCTCACTAAAGAAAAAAGATGTGGATTAGCGTGTCGATGCGGGACGACTCGGACGAGGCTATGCTTACGCATTGCAGCAGACATCGGGGTTCGGTGTGTTACCCTTCGCCCATGTTCTGACCGCAGGCTCAAATACTCTGAGCCAATAGTCTCTTGAAAGGTCGACCTAAGCATTCTTCGTGGTGTCAAGAGCGAGTGGATCGACGCGGTGAAATACACGCACCATCCGGTGTGGGATGTCGAGTTTTTTGCACACGCGCTGAACATCCTCCCAGTCCTTCTCCCACTCACAGCCCGCATCTGTGCCCGATTCGTCCCGGGTATCCCAATTCCGCATAAAGACGGCGGAGAGGTCATAATCCTTGGCTGATTGTCAGCAAAAAAATGTGCGGAGGATTCTTGACTCAGGCACCTTCTCAGCAAGCAATTTCGCAGTCACAGACGAGTCAACACCGCCCGACATTGCCACAACCACTGTGCGAACGATGAGCGTTCATTAGGCATTCACTATAAGGGATTTGAATACCTTTGCTCCCATTTTTTATGTGAAGAGCCGAGGCAGCGCTGTTGAATGTGCGGGCCCACATCAAGACGGAGTCGGACTTGTTCGGACTCGACTGAGACGGGAAATCCGATGACTGAGTCATTCTAACAATTCCCCAACCTGAATTTTTTTTTCCTCTTTACTTCCTTCCATCTGGACACCCAGTCATGTCTTTGGCGGCCGTAAAAATTCGCGCGACATCTGCGCCCAAAACCTCGACCTCTCTCACTTTTACCCGCTCTCGCTCAACTGCCGCCGCCAATCCCTCGTTTCTCGAGGCGAGAGCAAGAGTCAAGGAATATGCACGCAACATCAGTCGTTCATCAGCCCACAATGCCCTCGTCACTCCGACCGTGTATGTTCAATTCACTTCCGTTTTGTTAATCTGCTCATGCAATCTGCAGTCGTCCAACTCCAATGCCTTCCTTCCAGCTACCCCCGAAAACCAATGTTACTCCGATGCTCCCCACCCACCGAGACACTCCTTTAGACCATTCCTTCGTCGGAAAGTCAGGTGGTGAAATTTTTCACGAGATGATGCTTCGCCACGATGTCAAGCACATTTTTGGATACCCTGGTGGAGCGATCCTCCCTGTATTCGATGCCATCTACAACTCCAAATATTTCAATTTTGTCCTTCCCCGACATGAACAGGGCGCCGGTCACATGGCGGAGGGCTATGCGCGCGTATCTGGCAAGCCTGGTGTTGTCCTGGTCACGTCAGGCCCTGGTGCTACGAATGTTGTCACGCCAATGCAAGACGCCTCAGCGACGGTGTTCCATTGGTCGTGTTCTGTGGCCAGGTCGCGACCTCAGCCATAGGCTCTGATGCGTTCCAGGAAGCCGATATGGTCGGAATTTCGCGGAGCTGCACAAAATGGAACGTGATGGTCAAGGACATCACCGAGTTGCCCAGGAGAATTAATGAAGCATTCAAAATTGCCACCTCTGGCCGGCCTGGCCCCGTGCTGGTGGACCTTCCCAAAGATGTGACCGCCGGAATCCTGCGCACACCTCTGCCATTCAAAGCGACGACCCCTGGATTTCTCTCGATCTCCCGTCAAACCCTCTTCACTTCCTCAGCGCCCTTCCTCCGAACTCGAGCTTATTCGTCAGGCGGCACAGCTCATCAACCAGGCAGAGCGACCGCTTATTTATGCTGGTCATGGTGTTCTTGGGAATCCGTTGGGTCCCAAGTTCTTGACACAGCTCGCGCGCGAAGGCAATATCCCTGTGACGACAACGTTGCAAGGCCTCGGTGTCTTCGATGAGACAGATCCGAAGAGCTTGCACATGATCGGCATGCATGGCTCCGCATATGCCAATATTGCAATGCAACAAGCGGATGTGGTTATCGCCCTTGGTGCACGTTTCGATGACCGCGTCACTGGCAAGATCTCACAATTTGCTCCTGCTGCACGGGCCGCGGCCGCACAGGGGCGCGGTGGATTCATCCATTTCGAGATCCAACCGAAGAATATCAACAAAGTTGTGGATGCATCTATCCCCATTCTTGGCGATGTCACCGAGAATCTCGGAGCAATGCTTCCCCTGATCAAGTACTCGGAACGCGCCTCGTGGTTCAAGGATATCAGTGGATGGAAGGAGAAGTACCCGTTCGTCTACATGAAGAGCAATCCGGAGAAGGGCGAGAAGATGAAGCCACAGGAGGTGATTGAGGAACTCGATCGACAAGCCGCACCATACAAAGAGGATGTAATCATCACTACAGGTGTCGGACAACACCAAATGTGGGCTGCGCAGCACTTCCGGTGGCGGTATCCTCGGTCAATGGTCACCTCGGGCGGCCTTGGTGTATGTATTTCTGCTTCGTCTCTCGCATTTGTACTGACTTACCCCCAGACAATGGGATTCGGCCTCCCGGCTGCAGTTGGCGCAAAAGTCGCGGCACCAAACAAAATGGTGATTGACATTGATGGAGACGCTTCATTCAGCATGACGGCCATGGAACTTGCTACTGCTTCTCAATTCGGCATCGGTGTCAAAGTGATGGTCCTGAACAATGAATTTCAAGGCATGGTGGTCCAATGGCAGGGTTTGTATTACTTTCTTGATCTTTCTTGTGCTCAGACTCAGACATGCATGCTGACCCGTTGCTGGTAGACCTATTCTATGATCACCGGTACTCTCACACGCGTATGACCAACCCCGATTTCGTCCTGCTTGCGAAGGCGATGGGAGTGCACGCAATTCGTGTGAGCAGCGCAAGCGAGCTACCGGAGAAGATGAAGGAGTTCCTAGAATACGACGGGAACAGACCCGTGTTGTTAGAATGCGTCGTCGAGGAGAATGAGCACGTGTTCCCGATGGTATGCCTCCTAGACCAATCTCGTCGCTTGTTATTGATCCCGGTCTGTTGCACAGGTTCCAGCAGGCAAAGCGCTGCATGAACAGATCCTGCACCCTGCGTTTAGGGACAAAACATGAGACAAAGGCTTGACCAGTTAGTCGCGTCGGGCACCAATTTCATTCATTCTTCGGTTCACGCGCTCCCTAACGTATATATCGATTAGAGGTCTGTCTCTTACTCGAGACGGTCTTGGAGTATATCTATCGATTTTTTTCGTTGTAGTTCTATCACGTTCGGATTTTATTTTCTTCCACCTGGTGGTTTACATTTAGTAGCTGGCATTGTACTTTTACGATACTCAAAAAAAGCCAGAACAGTACTAGTGCAGGATCTATCTGACGCGTTGATTGGTTAATGAAAGCACGCGACGCGACGTGTTTATCATTCCCACGCTACTTTTCTGCTTATCCATGCCCACCTCAGCTCGCAAAAGCTCCCTCGGCGCATCCAGACGTGCTCAACAGCGCGCCCATCTACCATTTCGTGCCGATGACTTAGGACGTGGGAAGAGAACAGGTCTACCTGTCCCCACTATCGAACACAAATCAGATGACTTCGAGCCTTTCGACGAGATTCTTAGCCACGCCGATACGCGGACGGCCTGGCATGGTCAAAACAAACGTCCTGGAAGTAACAAGAAACGGAAGAGCGTTGCACCCGTGTTCGAGGATGATGAGGGAGTCGAGATGTCAATGGAACTTGATGATTTTGGTGAGTGGCGTCCATCTCCAGTTACTTATTCCCCAGGTGCTGAACAATACAAGGTGGACCTATCGTCACCAACGCGAACGGATACTTTTCCAACGCTCGACAGCCCTCTTCACCTCTAGCCAATCGTGTTGGGTCGTCGTCGCGTCCTTTCCCGCGTGCCTCGGATGTCGACTATGACGCGGTGCCATCTCCCCGACCACGAAAGTCGCTGGCCTCTAGCATGCGCCGTTCCTCGATCGGCCTCCCCTTCGACCCTCTAACTCTCCTCCCGATTTTGGCGGTGACGCGCCATTTGACGATGATGATATGATTCTCGACGAGGGTGGCGAGCCAGAATCACCAAGTAGTCCATCTAAACAACCGCAAACTCCACGACGAGTCGGCACTTCTAATGTATTTCAAGACGGTGAGGACTCGAGTAGGCCCAAGCCACGATCGAGGAGCAAGACGGACGCAAGGAAAGAAAATCAGAATGGAGAGGATGTTGAGGAGGAGATAGCCCAAGGATTGCAAGATGTTGAGATGCAACAAGAAGACGAGGACGAGGAAGTCACGCCAACGAAGAAGCCCACTGAGAAGAGGCCTCGGAAGAAGAGAGTATTGGCCGAAATTCCTTGTAAGAAACCCTTTGCTATGCCACAATCATCATGCTGATTTCTTTCCAGTATCTCCGGAAAATGCATCTGGGCTCCGAAGAGGTAAACGATTACGTTACGAGCCTCTTGAATGGTGGCGGTGCGAGAAAGTTGTCTACGGAAGACGTGATCCAAGTAAGAAAACTTACGTTCCAACAATCAAAGAGATCGTTCGTATCCCGAAAGATGAACCCAAGCCATTGGGTATTGCTGCGCACAAGACTAAGCGCAGCACCTCCCATCGCAGAAAAACAACCGAAGAACCATCAACAGTCCATAATCCAGAAGAAGGGTGGGATGATAAAACCCCTACAAATGGTGTTGTCATTGACTGGTTTACGGGCAATGAGGTATCCCGACGTGCGTTGTTCTGATGAGATATGACAAGCCTTTTTTGACTGGGCTCTGCAGGTCTTGCATTCCCTGGCCGCTTGGTGAATCATCGCCCTGCTGCCAATAACGACTTCTTTTTCACGAAAGTGTTCGGAGACGGAGAGTACATCGCAGCTGGGCAGCTTCTAATACCTCCCAAGATGAATAAGCCGAGCAAGATGACGAAAGATAACACCTATGTTCGTTTACTATTATCATTCCGTGTGACATGGCTAATGAGCACGTTTCGTCAAAACAGGTGTTCTATGTAATTGAGGGTGCTGTCACGTTCAAGGTACACGAATCATCGTATATCCTCTGCACGGGCGGTATGATCCTTGTACCGCGCGGAAACACATATTACATCGAGAACATGGCGGACCGCGATGCCAAGTTGTTCTTCGCTCAGGCGCGGCGTGTGTCTGCGGACGAAGAAGCCCCGCCAGAGGTGCTACCCGCTTCAGATCGCGAAGCCACGATGGTACCACAACAACGTTCGAATAGCCTCGGTCAGGCACCCGTGACCGCCCGCCTTTCGAGTGAGCGGGCACAACCTGGAAAACGAGCTGCGTCTACAAGAGCATGAAGACTGCGATGCATTTTTTTTCTGGTTCTTCGTCATGCTTATTCTGAACCCTTTTTGGTGGAAGGCATATGTTCCTCTTCGTTTTGCTCACCTCTATAGCGTTGACGATCTTATGATTTGTATTCCTGTATTACATGCACCTGCCTAGCTTCAATGATAAATTATTCCTAGCAATCTTATCACAGTGCTAACCTGGCTGCCCACCGGTGCTTCGCGCTTCAAGGATGGTATGCTTCTCCTGAATGAAGTTGAGAATGGCCCACTTATCTTATCTTGCCTACTGAAGTAACGTATTAATGGAATGGCCCATCTCAGTAGCTACCTGCCATGCGGGGCTTGGCTGCCCTCGAATCAATCTATTCGATGCCATCATCCTGGGCCGTGTTTCATGCGTATCAGCTCGAGTCCCCCTCGACCGTGATCACCATACATCCGATTGGAAAACCACTCTCCCATCCCAATAACTAAATTTAATCGCAATCTCAGTCTCGGAACGTAATTCCCTCTCCCTTCTCCCTGCGCCGAATTTGTAGCTTCGAGTCGCCAAATCGCTCTCGGACGTAGTGAACGTAACTGTCAAGAGGAAGGCCTTGCGATCTCTGCAAGACACAGTGGAAGTCGACGGGGAAAACGCAAAGCCGCCGAATTCGAAGAAGCTGAGACTCGATGGGCCGGAGTCATGAGTGAGTTACGAGAGCGCTATCACAGGCACCGCTGGAGTCATACATCCAAATACAGTGACTGTATTTGGATTATGCATATGTATGACTCCAGCGTATTAGTGATTCTTGGTACTTGTGACTTGTGACGATAGAGGTACATTTTCAGTAATGTCGGCGATTTCAGTTTACAAATATGTCAACGTGCAGCTGTTGACACTGTTGATCTATTCACTGTTGTGTTTAACGAACCCGTACCTCAATCGGTAAATTGTGTTCTTGCAGCCTAGTGTCTCCCTCTTCCGAGTCCTGGAAGCCCATCCTCGCTTTCTACCTACAATACGCCGTAGTCAAAAGCCAAGTAGCAATCTGAAAGGATAGCTCAACAATCGTAAGGTTGACGAAGTATAATATGGCCAACGTTAGAGCTGACCCCTTCCGAAGATCCACCAGAGTGACACGACCCGTCTTGCCAGTGAGCCCATCATGCTCTGGGACTAATAGAGGAGACAATAACCCACAACACTGTAGTAACCAAGATAGACAACAACTGCCGAGCGTTGGGCCCTTCTCTTTTTGTGCCTGGCGCCCTTCAGTTGCTTGTAAGTCATTGGCTTCATGGTGTACCCGTACTTACTCACTTTCATTCAGAATCTCTCGAGTGCTGCGCCACTCAATGTTCATGGGGCGGTCATCGTCATTACTAGAACACAACATAACGATGTTGGTATAGTGACTAGTAGGTATACGGTGATCTCATTGAGTTTGATCGCGTGATACTGTACATATCGGACGATACTGTCCTCGTAGTATAGGGAGGTATTCTTGTTCTTGTCATAGTCTTCACTCTCTCAAGAGCTGTCCACATGCCGATACTGTTGCTACAAAAAGCACGGAGCCCTAAGGCGTACTTTTCAAAGTTGTGAGTGATGGCCGTCATTTCTCGATTGAAATGGGGTCGTAATCTGTATGACGGAATTTATTACGACTGCTGTTCAAATTCGTCGGGTCGAAACATCGACCCCAAGTATCGCACAATCAATGGGATATAACCTAACACTAACAAAATAGCAGCAATTGATTAAACTGATCTTGGATCCGAGAGAGCTGGAGGTGCAAAAAACGGGAACGAAAGTGTGTAAGAAAATGAAAGTAGGGAAAAGGCAAGTCACGGTCAGCGTCCCACTCGGTCACCAGTATCGCACCGCACCAAGACCGCTGCCGTACACTCGACACAGAAGCACAGACCAAAGACAAACCAGATGGCGAAGTCAAGAATACATACAAGAGCACCAAACTCCTGGAATCATGGTTCTTGCCGCATCTGTAGCCAGCCCATCTTGTCATGACTGCCGTTCAGAAACCCCCATGGTGGAAGAACGCCTAAAGTCATGCTCAACTGACCTTGGCGGTACAGGGAACAAGTACGACGCCGGCCGTTGCGGAATCTCTGACGGTACATTAGGGAACGCATCAAAAATGTCACGATCAAAAGGGGTCTCATTCTTGGACGACGGTGAGATGGCGAGCAGCGAGCCCGGTGCTTCCGGAATGATGGGTGGGAGCATGGGTGACTGTTCTGGAATCACGTCATCTAGGTGTTCAATAGCGGATCAGCTCTCCTGTAATAGAGGTACAACGAGGGGTAGCTCACCAGGATCGTCCAACATAGATTTCGTCTTCGTTGCCCTATTAAGGAGGCGCCCGGCGAAGGAGCTCGCCCTTGCGACGCTACGCCGAGGAGAAAGACGCAAAGACCCAGGGGCACTCTCACTCTTTCCACTCCTGTTACTGCGGATTGAGAACATACTACGTATGCTCATAGAATCATTGCCGTGTTGAGCAGAATGTTGCATGGCGAGGTCAAAAGAAGGTGACGGTGGAGTAGCGACTAGAGCAGAATCATCGGACGACATCTCGGAGGATAGACTGAGCCGCGGACCGCGCAGCGCAGCACGGAGAGAAAAGTACTTGCGTCCGCGGGGGAACATGGGCGCCGTCGGTGAGGCATCCGGATGGACCTGGAAACTCGGTGCAGACGGAGACGAACGCATAGGCGATTGTGGGATATCACTGGACGGTTTTGAGGTCGCGGAACCAAGGGTAAGACCACGCCCTTTCGTTCGTGCTGAAGTCGCAGTAGCAGGTGTGCGGGTAGTGGCTACTGCCGCCTTTGTAGCAGACGACGGCTCTGAAATGTCTACTTTCTGCCACTCTTCGCCTAGAGTCGAGGGAACGGTCAAAGTCATAGTCTCATCGGAAAGCTGCTGTTCAAGCCACGCGGCATCTTGGAGTAAAGCGCTAGCTCGCCTGTACTGAGATCACCCGGACCGGACTCGGAGGGCCAGCGGCCACAGCGCCGAGATGCTTGAAGTTCCGCTTCGAGCGTACAACTCCACCATCAGTCCCAGTTTTGAAACTGGACGTACTAAGGCGAGGCGTTACGGTGCTAGACCTAGATGTGGTGCTATTCCTCGATTCTGAGTGATTCTCGCTTTCACCGCGATGCACAACGGCGCTGAAGCTTCGGCGACTAGGTTCGGCGACCGAAGGGGGCGACATTCTAATGGGGTCATCCAAATCTCCAGACACAGGGGGAGTGGTAGAGGAGATAGCTGAGGGAAAAGCGACGGTCGACGCGGAAATGGAATTATTGGACGGAGGCAAGTTGGACTTGACCCCATCGGGGGTGGGTGCGTCAGAAGTAATGGACGTCGAAACTTCTTTCAAGCTGTCGGTAGAGGTAATGATACTTGATGAAGGCAACCGAGTCACAGATGGTGCGTCAGGACGCGTCAACGAAATTGCAGAAGAAACTTTTTGAGAGGGCCGATCCAGCCGGGACCCTCGTGGATTAACATTGGCGGAGGTTTCCTTGACAGGAACTTGCTCCACCGAAATATGGGCTTGAACAGTAGATATGGTAGGTTTAGGGGTGGCAGCGGACGGACGCTCCTGGGTATTGGATTCAGACGATGTGGGGGATTTTTCATAGATAATTGAGGTGGCGGGGCCTCTGGCCTCGGTTGGTGTACCATTAGAAGAGGTTGCTTTGAGGGGAGTGGGAGAAATACTTCCTCGCGTAACGGTCGTAGCATCGAGGCCCGTAGGCGAAGACGGGATTGAGTCGGCTGGTGGTCGGTGGCCTATCGAAACCGTAGGTCTTGTAGCGGAATTGCGAGGCTCGGCGCCCTGATTCACGGTTAAAGACTCAACTTGAGGTTCAACGGCAGGCTGCACCGGGATCTCTTGCGCCGCGTCGGACCCATCACCCACATTAATTGGTCCATCAGGTTGATCAGTGGGCTCAGAAGTATTACTGAGGGAGGGCGGGGTTGAGGAAGAGGTAGAATTGATAGAATTGGGCGTCAAATGGACCGCAGACTGAGCGGGATTCCTGTCCGGCGAAGTCCGGGAAACCGAGGGCGTTGTAGGGGATGTGACAACCCTGTGTGCAGAATTTCCCGGGGCGGTAGGACGGCCTTTTCCAAGAGCGGCAACACGGTTTCCATACAGCTCACGACTTTTCGTAGAGCCGGCCTCCTCTGGTGGGGGCATGCCCATGCCAAAGCTACTGCGAGGGATAGGTACGCCACCCTTCCTCTCAAACTTGGCAATCTTGTCGTGAATACTACCCCGCGGAGGAGTGATGGAGGCGTCGCGACGAGGAGATGTCGGAGATGGAGTTGGGGACGGAGAGACATTGCGTTGCTGAAGGGCGGCTATGCGATCCTTCAAATTGGATGGTGAAGGTTGCGTCTCAGCCCTGAAGCGAAGTAGAGAGGGCAATGGGTATGTGCAAAAAGTATAAAAAGCGGATGAGACTTACATGTAGAAGTGAGGGAAAGAAAGGGACGGGGCGTTGAAGGAGCGACCGGAGACGGCTGAGGAAAGGCGAAGGCGGAATATATTCGAGGAGAGAAAAGGGGAAAGAGGATGAGAGAGAGTCTAGAAAAAAAGAAAGGAAAGGAGGGGTGGGACAAGGAGACAAGAGAGCGCTCTAAGCAACCATTCAGTCACGTTCCCAGGCCATCCCATCCCCCGTTCCTGCCTTTGATGCCCAGAAAGCCCGCTTCCGGTTAATCTTTATGGGCGCCACCTCTCCCCTTTCCTCGTCTCCGTTGCTCCCCTCGTCCGTCGTGAAAATCGTCTCTGCATCAATCTCCTCCTTCGTCCTCCGTCGCTTCCTCCCCGTAATCTCATAACGACTCTCCTCCTCATAAGCGTCGACGTCGATGACTTCCCGCGACAAATCTGTCCTAGAAGACCGGCCCTTCCGAGTGTGCCCCTCATCTTCACTATCCTGGCTTCTCTCTGCTGGTTCCCAAACGGTTTGTACGATAGATGCGCCACCACCCTTCGAACGTACGTCGTCGTCTTGCATGGTCTTGGGTTGAACTCCTACGAGCCGATGTACCACCTTCTTGTCGTAAACCTCCTGCACGATGCGCCGGCGGTTGATTGTCTGAATGGTGGTGTACGTTCTAGCAAATGCCGTAATATATTGCCAATACCACGTACCTCTTGTGTGACACCCAAGACACTCGACAATATGCTCAAATCTGTGGGCTCGGCGTATCCTCGCAGCTTGGCAGATCGTCCCGACCGTCGTGAATTCAGTATACTAGCTTTCATGTATGCGGCTGCCGTCATGATGCCGTGTGCACCTGCAAATGTCTGCCGTACACGTCCGATATTGTATGACCCTTTGGAGATATCGTTCGCTGTTCCGCGATGTTATCTGTTCAGCGCCGCACCTAGCATGCAAATAAAGCAACTTACTTATGTCCGCTGGGTCCTCAATAGATAACAAGCTCTGCTTATAGTCCACCCACCCTCGGCGGGCCTTGCTAAAATACGTCCCTCCGTCTCGTAATGAGATGCCCACTTCCTGATAGTTGAAGTAGATGCCGTAAAATTCGAAGAATTCCATCACCAATACACCCAGGTTACGCGACGGGTCGATCTCCCCCCTCCGGATCTTCGGATGCATTTGGAGGAAGCTCACTGCCAGGCAGACGATGCTGTAACTTCCTAGACCACCTGAGAACACCTCGTTCATGGACCGCTGGCTGAGAAACGCCTTGGCAACAAATACGAGTGCCCGAAGCGCAGGCATTTCGAAAAGGAACCCAGACACCACTCTTCCCGCTTCTAAGCCGTTCTCTTGGTTGATAGAAATGTCGACAGAAAAGTAGCCATGTGTCGTAACGAATTTAACGATAGGTACTTTTGCCTTTGCAATGATAGTGACTTTGTCGGTTATCCCTGCCCGTTTGAGCGTGTTGGCGAGTGCATGTAAGACCGTGGTTCGATCAGAGTATGCCATGGACGGAGAGACGACCACCAAGTCGATATCACTTCAGCATGGTCAGATTGTGCAGCATTCAGCGAGAGGTATCCTGGCTTACCCTAACGGAAGGTATAGCTTGGTCTCATAACTGCCAAACGCGAACACTTTGGCATCCGGAAACCTCTTAGAAATAGCCTGAGAAATCAAAGTGACAACTAGGGCGCGGACTTCATCCTCCTCCCGTGTTGGCGAGATGTATTTCACAAACGCCTCGACCTCTCGATGTAGTCTGGCGTATCGTCAGTCACTACACAATAGAACCAATGAAAACTCGCGGACAATTCAGCCACATTCGCGCATCCGTCCCAGTCCACGTCTGTGACCCATGGTGCCTTCCGAGACGCGGCATCCATCCGTTCCTTCTTGTTGTACCCATCGTTCCGGTCGAAGTCTGCTTTGCGCTTCTTACCACCGACGTTGTCGCGCTCCAGTGCCTTTCCTTTGCCTTTGTCCCAATCCCTCTCCCGCGGCTCTTCCTTATCCTCTTTACGAAAATGATCATGGACTTCAGGGTCATCTTCAAACCTAAGCGCAATGAAATCGCCGTTATTCTCGAATGAGGACTCTTCAAAAGCCACAGGCGACTTCTGTTTTGCAGGTATGTCAGGTGTAGCTTGTCCAGAGCCTTTTCCCTTGCTCTTTCTCTTCGGTTTCGTCGGCGCAGCAGTGATGTTGGACGGACCAGCCGTCATATCGAGGGTTCCGCGTTCGCCGTCTTCGTGATGCTTACGGCTTGAACCTATCTCGTCTTTTGAGTCCAGTTTTGAGTTCGAGGGTCCATTGAGAGGCATGGCGGGAAGAAAATAGATGAGAGTAGTCTTAAGATGGAGGGCATCGAGTTGTAAACGAAAGAATTCCATACTCGTATGGTGTTTAGCGGGCCGAGTTCCCGGCGTTCTCGGTCCGGCCTTACCGCCTCAATCACGTTTTACCCATCAGTTTTCTCGACACAAGTCAAAGGAGAAACCATTACTTGCAAGAGTACATGCCAAAGGCAACAAAAAAGAAGAAAGAGAAAGCGGCAGACTTTTCTGTGCGAATAACCCTCGTGCTTACGCGTTACACGCCCTGCTCAATATGAATTTACAGAAAGCTAAACTTAAGCTTGGCAAAGGGAAGAAGCTTCCCGACAACCAAGTTGACACCTCCTTTAAAGCCCGATGTATGGATAACACACTATCATGCAGATGCTCCCTGACTGATCTCTGTGCAAAAAGCTATTGCACTTCCGACACAGAGCATCACCGTAGAGAAAGATGCAAAAGCGCCCACTACAAAGAGAAAACTCACATTTACTGACTTGGTGGCACACCTGAAGCACCACAACAGCAACGTTAAGAAAGGTATTTTCACAGATCCTCCTGTCTCCTGACGCGGTTATGACGGCTCGTAGATGCATTGCTTGGCCTGCGCGAGCTGTTCGAAGCTCACTCGGATTTAGTCAAATCATCCTTGGCATCACTCTTTGGTGCATGCGCGCGATTAATTGGGGACGAGGTGAATAGCTCCGCAATTCCTTCTACTTTCGCTTGATATACAGTGTAGGATGCAGCGTCCGCCGGGCTCTTTTATCCTTCTTCGCATGGCTTCTTCCTGTATCCCCGAAGTAAGGAGCCTCCACTTTTATCTAGAAGCGAGTAGCTAGCCTCCCCTATAGCACGACCTTTCTCCCCACTCATCCACCCTCCTTCTGTTCACAGCCTCTGCTCTGACACACATATTCCCGGAGATTCAAATAGATGCCATCCGGTTTCTTGATTTATACCTCGAATCATTTCCTAATGCCGTTGTCTGCGGGTGGAGAGATGGCAAACCTGGGAATGGTAAGCGTATACTGGAAGGCTACTTGAGCATATTGGGTGCTGGTACTAAGTGGGTGACGGAGGTGCCTGTTCTCTCGTTGGAGGCCTATTCCCGAACTGATTGTGTCCAAAAGATATAAATATCGTCCCTCAAAACACGGCAGCAAGTGTCGTTGTCTTATCGACAGCGGTACGAGTTTCTCATGTTCTTGTACCTTTATTTCTGATCGGCCATACAACTTTACTAGTCAAAGCTCGTCGTCTTCAGATCCATGTCGGAGTTCCTACGTGTAACTCTGAGCACTACTCCCAGCGGTGACGATAATTCTTCATCTACGTCGTCAAAACTAGCGTGGTGTCTTTCCTCCGCCTTTCCAGAACCGCGTGCCTATGAGGCATTTGATGCGCTCTTTCGACAAACAATAGACCTTCCGCCAGGTGTTCGACCCCCAATTCGTCAATGGAAGGCGGAGATCGATTCAGACGATGATGATGATGACGAACACTTCGCGTTCAATTGCAAGCCTGCGCATTTCGACTCAGTCGATGCATCATATTCTCTACAGGATCTGCATGATGTAATTTTGTCGACAACTTCAAATGATCTAGACCTAGACTCCCAACTCGGGAATCGGCAATCTGACTTTGAGATGGTTTGTTTCACGTCCAACATGCCCTCGTGATCATTCCCACTTACGAGAAAATATCCAGCGTGTGGCACGAGCACTCCATCCCCTTCTCTTGTCAAATTTCCTTGATCAGCTCCCTCCGTCTTTACACCAAGCTCTGGACCCAATCAGACAGAGCTAGGTATCGTTTCTGCTGTCGCCGATGTATATCGCAATCTGTACGGCCCGTTGCTACAGAGTTCGAAGGTAAGGATTAGTGGGTCATCGAGAAGCTGCTTTCTTACCGGATTTTCCAGCCCAGCTCCAACATAGGCTTTCTTCTAAATAACCTACAAGTCATTCTAGAGCGAATGGCACCGTATTTTCCCTTTCTTCCCAGTCCTCTTGCTAGACGTGACATTCAAGTAAGTATCCTTGGCCTGCCTCTATAGTCTTCGCCCTCTGATGCCTATTTGAATCAGATCGAGCAAGCACTTCAAAATCTTAACATCGTCTTTTGTGAACTCACGTCCCTCCTAATTCTCGCTTACACAACCCAGCATACGTCTTCATCAACCTCCAAGAAGAGTGATCACAACCCAATTCCGACACAGATTTCCCAAGTCAAGGACTACGTTGCGTGCTTATTATCCGGCGTATCCATATCTTCGCACACGGTTGCACGACCTATGACAGCTCAGGACTACGTGGCGCTGCTTCCAACGGTCTGGATGCTTCTCAATAGCAATCTAGAACATCATGACGTGAACGGAGGTGCAGGTACCCTCGGAGCCTTGCTCGACCACGGGTTGCAGGTCTCATCTGCAGCTGCCACCAAACGCCCGACTGTAGACTTCCTTGTGCGACTTATACTTGTACGCTCATTAACTGTACGCCTTAACCCCTTCCACCACTAATTCGGATATCCTCAGCTCGAAACGGATCCACGATATACCGGCACCTTCAGAGTCAGCACCGATGCAGTGTGTTTCCAAAAGATTGAGCAGTGGGTACTGCACCTTCCGAAAACACTTTGGGAACTTGGTGATACCGATATCCCCTGTACGGAGGTAATACACGGTTTGCCACACATTGGATCGTATTGAACATGAGCCCCAGGTAATTCTACGCTTCCTGTTGCGGTTATTTCAGCGACGTTCTCCGCTGGCACAGAGCAATGCAAGTGTTTCATACGTTATAAAATTGAACGACAACTTATCGGCTCTTTGCGCTCTAGGTTGGTGCACAGCTCTGCGCTCGTCTGGTTCCATACTTCACAATAACACACCCTGTGCGTGGCTCATTACCTGGGCCATTCAAGAAGCTCGGGGACCCAGCTCTTCAGCGGCTCGCTTTGGACGCGATGCTTACTATTGCAACATGTGTACCTGCTGAGTCTCGTGAACCCCTCCAGGCAGCAGTGCGTCAAGCGGTAGAGGGCTCGGCTCAGGGAGCGTATTGGACAGAGGTCACTAGGGGCGTGGTTTGCTCAGCCTAAACATTCTTTATTGGTCGAGCCAAATGTGTTCGACGCAGAGAATTGGTGGGCAGTTTAATTTGGTGGTACATAACGATAACCTCCGACACGATCCCTCACGCCAAAGTCGACCCGCTCCAGCACCTCGTTTGTCGCTGCGTCGACAAGTGCGCATTCAATTCTGTCCCCCGCCACGATGGGCCCAACGCCTGCAGGAGTCCCAGTGAGTATGAGATCACCCTCCTCGAGCGTCATTATAGAAGAGACGTGTTGGATGAGCCGAGGGATGCGGAATATCATGTCTGACGTATGGCCGTTTTGCTTGATTTGTTCGTTAATCTGGGCCGACTTGTGATCAGGACTTTGCCTCTATTTCTGTGAAAAGAGTATGACGTACTTTGAGCCATATGTTCAAATTATGGGGATGTGGAATCTTCGATCTGGGGATATAAGATCTGTGCACGAGGCTTTTGAGAACATAACTTCGAGAGACCAAACCGGTTTCCCTACCCGATGGGTGTGAACGTATCGAAACCCTTCACGGTCGACCATGGTAATCCCTTTTTCTTAACGTCCTCCTGGAGATTCCTTGCAGTCATGTCAATGGCGAGAGCTGACTGGTGTTAACACCCGATTTCCAAAAAGACATGGTTTGGTGTACACACCATACCCAGCTATGTGCTCTTCTGCGTTCCCTTCGGAGATATCGCGTCCCCCCTTTCCAATGACGAGACCAAGCTCAACTGCCAAAACTTAGGCGAACAGCGAGACTAGAAGCTTCACGGAGACGCACCTTCATGATGAGCTGTTATACCTTGTGGGATCTCGATTATACCGCCCGAAGGGAGGTAACTGGTCGTGGGCTTGAGGAAAAAGAATGGCTCCGTTGGAAGCGTGTTTTTGAGTTCCTTGACATGGTCCGCGTAGTTACGCCCTATCGCAACAATCTTTTCTTTGTTTGAATCTAATCTGAAGGCGGGGGAATATTGTTGACTGACCTTCTTGCCGTTGCGGACAAAAGACGCGGCAGCGGCCATGGTTGTGTTTGATTACAGGCACCTGCTGTCCATGTCTCCGCTCCGCACGCACTCAGCATAAACAATGATCTCGGTGCGCAACGGATCAATGCGTGTTACAACCTGTCCTGATCCAAACTGCTCAGGCATTCTTTATCTTTAACCAGAAGGGCGAAGTGAGCATCCCGTTGTTACGCTGGGGTATCAGAACGCCCAGCTGACGCGTTTCACCCTCAAGCTACTCATTTCTCGGCTTTACCGACCAGACGTGAGGTATGTATCTTTCCTCCCTCTGCACCTATAGCTTATTTGCTCACTGCATTCAAGACGCACAATAGCAGATGTTTTTCGGATACAAGTCATTTCTAGCAGCGACGTCCGGTCTCCCATCGTCACACTGGGATCGACAAGTTTCTTTCATGTCAGAGTCAACAATGTCTATGTAGTGGCCGTGACGAAGTACGAAACCAGTTCTCATCTATAAATTGCCCTCATCATTCACCCCGGGAACAGGAACAATGCAAATGCGGCCCTGGTGTTCGAGTTCTGTTACCGCGTTATCTCAATATGTAAATCGTACTTTGGGAAAGTAGACGAAGAGTGTGTGAAGAATAACTTTGTGTTGATCTATGAGTTAATTGACGGTGGGTTTCCCCTGACCTCCTCTGACGCTGACTGAGTTTGTTGCAGAAATAAACGACTTTGGCTATCCCCAGAACAGTGAGATTGATACCCTTAAGACTTACATTACGACGGAGAGTGTTGTGTCCTCTCAGATTGTCGCTGTGCGTTCCTCCATTCGCTTGTCTTACTGACAGCTTAACATGCGCTCTTATAAGGAGGAATCTTCCAAAATTACGAGTCAAGCAACTGGCGTCACAAGTTGGCGGCGGGCAGATGTGAAATACAAGAAGAATGAAGCATTTGTTGACGTTGTGGAAACCGTAAACTTGAGCATGAGCGCCAAAGGTCCGTCGCCGCGCCGAAAAGGCTAACACTTCCTTGCGACTGAGGATGCTACCACCCAACAGGCACAGTTCTACGGGCTGATGTCGATGGTCACATTCAAATGCGCGCGTACTTGTCTGGCACACCAGAGTGCAAGTTCGGTCTCAACGACAAGCTCGTGATTGACAAGAGTGAACGAGGCGCCATCGACGCCGTCGAGCTCGATGATTGTCGGTTCCACCAATGCGTGCGGCTAAACGAATTCGATTCTACTCGGACGATCAGTTTTATCCCACCTGATGGCGAGTTCGAGTTAATGACGTGGGTCTGATCCACATGCGAGTTTTTTTTTCCTGCTGATTGTCCTCCAGCTATCGATCGACTTCGAATGTGAAACTACCCCTGCGCGTGATTCCCACCGTCAATGAGATTGGGACGACGCAAGTCTCGTATCTCATCGTCGTGAAGACGAATTTTGGAAACAAACTCTCCGCCACTAATGTGGTCCTTCGCATACCGACACCCCTGAATACGACCAGCGTTGACTGCAAAGTCCAGACGGGGAAAGCGAAATATGTCCCAGAAGAAAACGTCGTTGTATGGAAGTAAGCAACTCGGTACCCCATTAACTTCGGTGTCGGTGATTAATGCATGTACAATGCAGGATTCCTCGAGTCCAAGGAGGACAAGAGCTCACGTTCAATGGGACTGCGCAACTTACCAGCACGACAACTCGCCAAGTCTGGGCCCGACCCCCCATAGACGTTGATTTCCAAGTCCTTATGTTTACCTCTTCTGGGTTGATTGTGCGATTTTTGAAAGTATTTGAAAAGAGCAACTATCACAGTATCAAATGGGTGCGATACCTGACCAAAGCCAGCGGGTCCTATCAGATTCGGGTGGGTAGATATGTTTTTTTTTTTGGGAAACCTCGCGCTAACCTTGGCTGCTTTTCTTTACCTTCACCACAGTTTTAGCGGGCTTTGGTGAATATTCATCCAGTAGTAGTGCTATCCTATAGTGTAGTCGGCGACAATGTAGTTCTTCCTGTCTACATGTACGTTCCCGAACGGCCGGAGTACCGAGATCGGCCCAATTCATGGTCACAATGTTATTCGTAGTCGTGTGCGCATGCCAGTGAACGAGCGCTTCGACTGGGGACAGTCAGCAAACGTCATCTTAATAACGACTACCTCTCTTCTTCCACTCATCTTCTCATTTTTAACCGTTGAACTATGTTTTGGAGGTACTCGTGCCCAAGCTTATTTCGAGCCCCGTAGAGTCACTGAAACCTGTTGATACCAGGTTCGGCTTCCACAACGGTTCCTCGATAGACAGCCTTCTCGATAAAGAAGATGTATCGCTGGAAGCAATACTCGATGAAGATGATTTACTGCAAGAATGCAAGGCACAAAACACGCGCCTTATAGACTATTTTCAGAGGTCAGATGTACTGCAGCGCTTGCTGGGTTATGTCACTGGACAGATTGAGGGGGAGGACCGGGGCAGATTCAAGTGCGTAGCAGGCCATTACTCTCTCGCCCCTTCGAACCTTGCCTTTTCATATCTCACAAAGATACCCTTACGTTGCAACCGAGGTTCTTTGCAGCGAAATATGGTCGATCGTCGAGACATGTCTGAACAACACCGACCAGTTACTAGTCCCCTTCTGGGAGACTGTGCTGGATCGTACACCTGAAGACATGAAAACTCGAATGACCATGGCTTCTCAATTTGCAAAGATTAACGCTGTGTTCTTGAGCAAAAAACCCGCCGAGGTGACTGCCGCTTTCCTGCGCCATCCTGTTGCCGATTCGGAGACCCGCTGCAGATGCTCAAATTCATCCGAGCACAGCGAGATATCGTCGATCGAATACTCCAGCACATTGAGATGCCCTCTTTTTCCGATCTCCTCGTGCGGATAATACAACTAGACGAACAGCCTGCCGGTGCTGGCGTACTTGAAGTATGCCTTCACTCGACTCAACATCCTCTCTCGCGCGAATCCCACTCACACTGTGCTTACAGTGGCTCTCTGACGAGCACCTCATGACGAGACTCGTCAGTCGCCTTTCCCCGGCTTATTCCCCGGACATGCATGTGGTGGTGGCCGAGCTGATTAAAGGCATTATTTCAATGTCAGCGCCTTCCCCTGCAGCAGGACTTTCCGAGGGTCTTCAGACCGGTCTCGCCTCCAATCGATTTGCCCGGGAACTGTCCAGTCGGGAAAATGTTCAAATTCTCGTGGATCATATTCTATATGATTTCAAAGACATACCACTTTGTTCTTCTAGCGACAGCACCCACGGGGAGGACGAACTCGGCCGCCCCACTACACCGGCCCCGCCGAACTATGATTCTGCTACGTCATCCATCGTCAACTCGATATGTATGGTTATCGAGCTCATTCGGCAGAACAACTCGGACTATTTCGAACCATACCTCTTCCACACTTTGCGAAATCGCCTCATCCATGTCCAACAACAGCTTTCTACTTGCGATCCCGAGGAAGGCCGAGTAGCGTTAGAAGGGGCCATGAAAGAAATGGTGGACCGCATAGGCGTTGTCCATCTGGGTCCCTTGCTAGGGATATTCTGTGACCGCCTGCACGAGCTCAAGCCCTACTTGCAGAAGCCGCGGTCATCAGTGAGTCATTGGCCGCCCGTCATTCGCCCTTTTTTCTCATTGAATCCACGATAGGATGGGCACATTTCCACGACGGTGGGGAGTATAACGCCCCTCACATTCGAACGCTACAGGATTTGCGAACTCTACGCCGAACTACTCCATTGCTCCAATATGTCCCTTCTCAATCGCTCTGCGGATTACGATTACCTCTATGACTCGGAAGGTCGCTTGCAGGGAGGACTGTCTTCCCTCGAAGAACTAGCGCAGGTTATCTCCATGGGTTCTGGCGACGAAGATAATCGTGACAATATGGACGAAGGAGTGGACGAAACTGAGCCCGCGCTAGAGTTTCCGGTTCACGGTGCTCCACAGGACTCTTCGTCGCTTCTGGACTCCGATGAGGATATGAGTGATGATGAAGGCCCCGGTAGTTTTGAAGATGATCCTATGGAGGACATCACATCTTCTGGCGAGCTAAAGTCCACGGACGGAAGTTCGAAGCCAAAATCAGGTCCGTTGCCTCCCTCGCATTCCCGCTCCCCAGCAGACACGGGAGAAGGTCCTGCGTCTCCAGGAGGGGTTTTACCTCCGGATGCGACCACTCCGGGTGGGAGTGCGCCACCTCGAAAAAAGGGCTCGAATCAAAGTATAGGTTCCGAGGGCTCCACCGTAGGTCGTCGTTCGGTTGGATCAAGACATAGTTCGAAACGGCTCACCTTGGGTGACTTATCGCAATCCGGACCTGCGGTCCCGGTTGGGGAGCGATTGAAGCACAAGATGTTAGATGATAACATACTAGTGACCATACTAGTAGGTGAAATATCGTAAGGTGGTGCTGGGCCATGACTTGCTTTGGCAGGATCTATTCTTCGAGTTTCCGTGGAACAACTTCCTTCACAGTGTTGTGTACGATCTTATCCATCAAATCCTCACCGGACGTGTTGATGGAGGAGCCAACCGCCTTCTCGCCATTTCCCTCTTTCGAGACGCGAAGCTCATGCAACGAATAGTGGAAGGGCAAAAATTGAATGACGTTGAAAGGTGCCGCTCTATTTAACTGGTAAATGCTTGCTCACAGGTTTCTAGCGTCAAGCCCAAAGGCGTTCGGTTGGGGTACATGGGACATCTCACCCTCATTTCAGAAGATGTGATTACGGCACTTGATCATTTTCCACCAGACTTGAAGCAGGTCATCGAGGAGCACGCACCGCAGCCAGCCTGGGACGAGTACGTGCGTGGTCGATATAAAGAGACCAGGAAGAAAGACACGAGTCTCCTCGGTGGCGGCAAGCCTGCCGTAGTGGGATCCCTAGCGCGACCTGCTGGTCAATGGAAAGTGGACGAGGAAGATCCCCAAACACCTGTGCCCCCACCTGCGGTTAAAGTCGATCTGCAACAGACGAAGGGCGAGTTCCGCCGTGCGACTGGTTCTTCTAGGCCTGCCCTAGGAAACACTGCAGACTTTGGTATTGCACCACCCCTAGCTGATGATGATGATGACGACGACGATCCCACTAGTGCGACACATCCCACAGTAAGTCCATGCTGTTGCGGGATTGTTGTAATCACTTCCCAACTCTGACCCACATAGTTTGCTCAGTATCTAACGCGTGAAATTCAGCGGCGTGACGAGCTCGGTGGATCGTCCTCTTCATCTGATGCCTCTGATGATGAAGATGGTGGATGGCTCACGCAATCTCAATTCGACATACGACTTGAGCATCCGGAGGACACTGCAGGACAACCATCTGTTCGAGAGCGCCGTCCCTGAGCGAAGCGGGGTCAGACGTGGGTCCCGTACATGCTGGATGGTAGAGGGTCGCTAATATCCTATCCCAGAGCGCCTTCGCACCTCCTCCAGCAGACAGTCCGTTCAACGATCCCTTTTCAACAGAGGACGATGATGTGAGTGTATTGCAATATTACGACCAATCGTGTCTCATGTCATGTCATGTCCTGTACCGATTGAAAGGACGATGGCTTTGGCCCTTTCTCAGACTCAGCAGCTGCCTCGCGAAGTGACCCATTCAATCTCTCGTCGAGCTTTACCGAGGAGGTATCATTCGATTCTTTCGGAGACTTCGGTGATTTTCAAAGCGCGGGTGACGGTGAAACTACACCCACGGCAGGAAGCTGGACATTTGCCAGTGACTCTGGTCATAGTTCGCCAAGCGATACGGGTGATGCGTCCGGTGATGAGAAGGACACTGATGCCAGAATCGACCCAGGGGCGTGAACGAGATCTGTGATTTATACTTAACTGTATCACCATCCGTTGCACGGGTACCTTGCCTCAGTGTCTTAACGCTTTATATTAACTACTGTACTTGAGTACCATGACGCCTCCGGCGACCCCGACCAGGCTGAACTATAGTTCAGAATACGTTGTACCCAGGTGTTAGGATCAACTCCATCTTCTTACCCAATATACGGAATGTACAGCATTGGTGGCACCGCCTTGCAAAACCTTATACAATCAACTTGAGATATAGTCCTCGTATTGACTGACGAGACAAGACCAAGCCTACCCTTTGTCATGGGCGGATCCCCAATTTCTAATTTTCTAGTGTATAAAAAGCCATGTTGTTGAGAGAATTCCATAGGATCTGTATCTCCACCAGGACTTCCACGGGCAGTGGCACTGACTGGCAGTGTTTTCGTCCGATGAGCTACATAGCCGCTATTTGCGTGGCACTTGAGTGCCACTGGCCACGCCTCACATGCATGAACGCAACCCGTGACACCCTTGCCAGAGTCGCCATTCGTATTTGCATTTTGGGAGGCGCTCACGGCAACTGAACTTGAAATTGAAGCAGTGTTCTCCGGGTCCAAGGGTCCAGCGATTATACATATCGGTCTAAACGGTCGACTGACCGACTTCCGGTGTTCAGTCCCTCCCGCCACGATGCCGACTACTGGAGATCTGCTGACCGAGCTACCCGCTTGTGCCACTTCATCCACCCCTACCCTATCCAGTTGGCGCCTGTTCTTCACTTCACTCCCCGGCCCAAGGACGGCGGCAGGGGGCGAAAGAACAATAGAAAGAATCGAATCACCGGCAACTGGCACCTTCCAAACCTTCTAACGGTGACACTGGCACTCACCCGCACACACTGGGAGGAACGAGCATGCAGTGGCACCCACCAACCCTCAGAAGGGAAACCCTGTCCGCCATCATCATCATCATCAGGACGCAACGTGTCTTGGAGACGCCTAGACCAAGGACACGATAAACTATATCGAGCACTCGCATCTACTTTTGGCGTCATCCCCATCCTGCTGAGCTGCCCATCCCAAGCCGCAAGCCCCCATCATCTCCCACTTCTCTTCTCTATCTGGATCCTCCTTCCTTCCCATCTGAGATCGCCTTTCCTGTCCATCTAAGTTACAAGCACGCGCAAGGGGGTCGCTTTACACGCCTGATTCCTACTCGCGCATGTTCCGTGAAGGTGGCGAGCCGCAATTTGGTCCAGATAAAGACTCATTAGCACCCCCCAAAAGGGCACTACTTTCGGTTTATGGCGAGGTCCGACTCGGTCATAGTCCAGCAGATTGCCAGACCCAGTGCAGATGATCATTACCAAACGCGTATCCCATCGCCCCTTCGCCGCCGCCGGCGCTTGGCATAGCACGGCACGGCACAATGGCACACACATCCATCCCACCACCCCACCCTTCTTTCATTCCGGGCGCTTTTTGAACCCTAAGGGGTTGAGGGAGGGACTGGTGGGTGTGCCTACCGGTAGGGATCCACCATCTATCGACGCCACACCCGTTCTGGAAAGTTGCCTCGAGCAAATCGCCCAACAACCCGCCAGCGGCGCCCACGTGCTCTGGTTAGCTTCACCCAAACGGGCCCTTTGAATCCCGGCCGGGCGCCACCTTGAATGGAAGCAATTTGGGATCGAGGGAAGTTTGCCCATTCATGTTCGCCGCAGCAATAGTGCCGCCAACCACCAACCAACCAACAGGAACGAAACGAAACTTCCGTGGAAGCTTGAATGACTTTTGAAATCCCAGGGTTGGTAGGCTCGCTCGCATCTTTTCAGTTCGCGTCCTGCCGAAAGCCACTCATTGGCGCCGGTATGAAATCACCCCCAGGGTCCACGGTAGATTGTTAGGTGGTTCCTACCGGTAACCGGGTTCCATGCATGGGAGAGATGAGGGCGTAGAGCGGAATACAGATTCCGAGTCTTCCAAGCCAGCTTGACGCCCATGTCCACAACGGTCCACAGGCAGACAGACGTTCTCGGTGCGTAACGCGCGCCGTTCGATCTAACAAAGTAATATTAATGATAAACCATGGTTCTACCGTCCACGCCTAGAACCCCCAATCGGGCGCTAGCGGTCGACGACGTAAGAACAAGGCTGTCCCCGGTGCCATCCCTAAATATCCAAAAATGAATATTGTAAGCCATATCGTATCGCACACACACAAAAGTTGCCCTCGGACTCGTGTTTGGCTTAGCTTAATGCGAGCAGTACTGCACGCGATCGATGGGATTACCGGTTACCGGTTTGCCGCTCTTTATCTTTCGAACCACGGGTTCCACCCTGATTGTATTTGACCTTATACGGTATATCGCGCCCTGCTTTGCCTCGTGCTCGCCTGCTTTTGTGCCAGTGGTCTGTTAGGCGACCTCGTGTATGTTGAAAATCTCGAACCCCCCCTTGGCTCTTTGAAAAGAAAACCTAGAACAGACCCGTGAGTACTTTTGAGTTATAACGACGTCCGATGCCCCCGCAGGTTTCGTTAGCATACATTTACAACTGGCAACCACGCGTCGAAACCTTGTGCCAAAAACGCGACGCCCATCTCGAACAGTACTATTTTGCTTTGTCTCTCCCGGGGGTCCCCGGTCCTCCCCCCTAACTGTCCGAGCTGTCCGAGCGAGCCTTCCTCTTTTGATTTCCGTCCCACGAGCATTCACATTCCCTTTTACGTGAGGCTCTCGAACACAATCAAACTTCTTCGTCTGATTCGCTTGGGCGCCTTTGATGGATGTTCAAGTTGCCGTCGGTTACTGTAACTCTTAAGTGAAGGGTCTTTCGATGTTCGCTTAACATCGATACTGCTGCTGTATCGGCTTCACTTTCTATCCGCATGTCGTACACAGTACTGATGTGTGGGACAATAGCAACGGGGTGAAACTGCGTCGCAGCGTCCGCTCGATAAGATTACGATTTCGAACGAAATGACGATTATTATTGCCGATCGCACTAATGATTTACATCAGAAAATGCTTTGTCAGCGTTCGCTTGGTTGTTGTTCCCTTCCCCATTCTATACAGCTCGATGCTAGCTCGGTGTTTCCAGGCTCGGTTTACTGCCCATCACACAATTGCAAAGGGCCTGGGTTTTTGTACGTCTTCGCTCACATCTCGCGGAAATTTTGACACATATTTGACGAAATTTCAAGTAGGTTCCTTGTAATCGACTTTTACTTCCTTCTGGTTACTGGCTTCTAGACCGGAAGGACTATCTCCCGTGAAAGCGATGAAAACGGAAGTCTGCACAGGAAAACTAGGCTCTGGCCAGACCACTCGTCATAATGACCACCAGTTTTTGGCGACATTGACGGATTTTCCCATGTAGGGTTGCTACGATCACGAGGTTGCGATATCATCATCGGCATGCGTTCCTCCGGTTTCCTTAACCAGTGGATGGGAATATCAGACGAGACGAAGTATGTCTCGTCAGCTGCATTTTGCAATCAATGTTAGGGGGTGCCAGCACCAATCCTCATGCTATTGTCGTATTAACAGTATCCAGCGGTTGCCTGCTCGCTACCTCTCCGAGTCCATGCCAAAGCCAAAGTATGAACTCGGTTGAAACTTCTCCATTTCAGTCCAAAACAAAACCAATCGACGGAAGCTACCAAGCGACGTGACAGGATCAACGTTAACTTTGGTAGACAACTTACCTCTGATACCTGCTGTTGTCGGTGCGCCGCATGATCTATCTTTGATCCCGTCTAAGCATACAGTATTTGATATCGAACCTTTTTTTGCTGCTCAGAAATTCTGGGGTCGCTTACAACACCGCAGCGATCGCATTACCGCAGCGGCGACTCCTGATCTTCGTAAAACCTCAGCTTCGTTGTGGCAGACCCCAAACGTGACCTTCGCGCATGTTGGCACCACTCTACAGGCAGCTGAACAAATTGCTGTTAGATTATACCCCAATTAGCAGCACGGATCTCGTATCCACCGGCTATATTGCATTTGTACATACCGAGACCATACCTTTCATCGTTTCTCGCAATGTGCATCATTGGAGTCTGTCAGATGATTGGCTGAAAACCCAGTTCAGGTGACGGCGACTACGTCGGAAACAATAAAGTGAGGCATCCACAACACTTTGTCCCATACGAGCTGCTTGAGCATAGGGGCAAGTCTTACCATGATTCGCAGATCTTCGTTCCGTCAAATGGTCAACGGGGAAGTGGTGCTACCGCTGAGCCCGGACATGGACATGCCATCAACTCCTTCAAGCGAGACTTTCGGCCAAATGTAATTGCCGCATCGACTTGCACGCGCCCGTCCTCGCGCGCACCATGCGTCGGTCCCTTGCCATCCTTGAGGGTTCCGACGATCCCACCGACGGACTATTGGGGGTGGCCCCGTCCTGTTGGCGTAAACTGGCGTAACCGGCCACTCGATGCGAATTGTATAATAGAATTTGCTTTTGCGGACCTAGGCTCCGTGCCGGCGTAATAAGTTAGCGCCAGGGTACGTCTGTGAGCGGATCTGCAGGGGGCTCACTGTACAATATACGGCCCCTGGCCCCCTGTGACTGAATCACACCGGCGCATGCGATGCGGTCCGAATACACTGGCTGGCCCAGAACCTGTGTCTAGAAAGGGACAGTCTCTGCCAGTGTTCATGGCTGTGTGATACGTGCTAGATGCGGCACTGAGAATAGGATGGACGGTCTAGATGGCAGTATCAGATCGTTAATAGACCCGCCACGCCCGTCTCACTCAC
The DNA here is from genome assembly GCA_022496225.1 of Russula aff. rugulosa BPL654. Classification (NCBI taxonomy): domain Eukaryota; kingdom Fungi; phylum Basidiomycota; class Agaricomycetes; order Russulales; family Russulaceae; genus Russula; species Russula aff. rugulosa BPL654. Next base: position 93,159 of record WTXE01000062.1, on the reverse strand, counting down.
GTACTTGCTTTGGAGTGGAGGAGATAGCCAATAAATAAATAGCCGAATAATCTCACGATTCTATCATAGTAATGGGATGTGTCATAAATTGAACCGCGTGTAGTGACATTGCATGTGCTCCAATTGCCCATCTTAAGGTGGCTTATAGAGTTTTGAGGCTTTCAGGACCCAGGAGGCTGGCATTGGCTTGCCTCATTCACAACACGTTGCAGAGGATAACCGGTGAGGACCCCTAAAATGATGATTGGCAAAAGGGCTCTGCGTCATGTCACGGAATGAACAAAGGCAATACAGTAGCATCGTAGCGGAACGCACCGTTTTTCGCCTCTCGTCTTTCTAGAAACTGAAACGGTTGTCCAGGAGAACGTCGGAGAGAAAAGGCGAAGAAAGCATGGAGAGCCAAATAACGATGACGTGGTCCGAGCTGTGGGCCGAATTTCTCCGCCACCGACGCGTTTATCCACGACCCCTGCCCTGGACAAACCCGAACATTCCGGGTCCGATGCCGAAAATACGGGCGTTGATTAAATTTATGATCAACTTGGTTTAATGTTTTCCGTACACAGTTAATACGACAACCACCTTCCCAGGTTAAATGAGAAATGATGTCAGAATCCGTATGGAGTGGCATGATAAGGCAAGCGAGCAGCACAAAGGTTGTGCAAGTCGGAAGAGACCCGCTTATCTACTACACGGACGAAAAAGGAAACCCATCCCTCCCACCTAGTGACGACGAAATCCACAGCGTTACTGATGACGAGATGGGTCCTCATCATCAGTAACGCTGTGGGTTTCTAAGAATAAAGATTGTGATGATTAAGAAAACTTTTAGTGGCGGTTTTGTTGCTGAGGTAAGAACCGACTTTTGATAAGCGGATGCGTGGGTACAGCCGACGACCTCGGGGAATCGGGGAGGCGAATTCGAATTTGGTTCCTGGGGAGGTGGCACAGGCCTAGGGCGAACTTCCCCATAGAGGCAATTGATCACAGCAGAGGACAATGATGGTTGTTGGATGAAAGAGGCGTATTCGGAGTTTGAGGCGACCGATCTCCGAAAATGAGTGTGGGCGAAGAGGGTGTGTGAGTGCGAGTCTGTGAGAGCAGTGCGATATGTACGGGGCGCTCTGTGGGATGGCTGAGAAACGAGGCGCACTAGAAGGATGTGGAGATTGGCGCCCTCGAACGAATACGGTTGTCGTAGGTTGTCAAAGGGCCGGGTGAGCCGTGGGAAGAAGCGTCGGGGTGTGTCTTTGTGCGTGTCTGGCTCTTCTGAGCGGAAAAAGAGTGAGTCAGAGGCGATGTGAAAAGACCGAGATGAGATGTTTACCCCGATTGGAATCGCTGCCCGGGAGTATGGCGACCCCGATATTGCCACTCAACCACTATAAATCTGCCCGTTTATCTGCTTCCGACTCCCCTCACCACCCAGCTGAACCCGAACCCGACCAAAGAAATGTCCCCCTCTTTCCAGTACGACCTCCCAATGCGCCTCCCACTCGCGCCAACAACCCACCAGAAGCGCAACTTGTCCCATCGCCAGCAAGCAAAGGCCGCAGATGTCTCTCGCCTCCTCGACCCCTCCTACCTATCCTCCTCTGCATCTTCCTCCCCAACTTCAGTATATGCCGACACAGATGGCAATCTCCACGACCCCGACTATCGCTACTTTCCTGTAGTAGCCCCTATCCCTCGTCGCCCTGCGTGGGAGCGTGGTGGTGAGGACGATGATGTTGATGGAGAAGAATTCGACGAGCAGGCGCGCATCCGCAGTGCTTCGCCCCGTGAGCGTCGCCGCGCCCGCTATTCTGCCTACGAGCAGTCTCTACCTTATGCCCGCCGCTCTTTCGAGGAGATCGTCGAGGAGCGTGCTCGTCAGACCCGCGTCCGCCAAAAGCTGCGCTCGAGAAGCCACTCGCCCCACTACGAAACCACTGAGATCGTGGTCGACGAGCCGAGCGCAATCTTCGCAGAACCCAAGCAGGAGCAATATGATCCAATACATAAGGAGGTGTCTGACTGGACGTGAGTATTCCCTTTCATCCTTCCGCCCTTTGTTCTCACTCACCGATTGCCTCCCTTCTCAGTCCCACATGTGGCCAGCAGTTCCGCCGCCAATGGCAAGCATTCGCACTTAGCATCCGTTTCTCGATCTTCCGCGCACAGAGAAAGATGAGACGGAAACTCAATGCGTGATACCGATACCACCCATTCGTCTTCAACCAATATGGTCAACTGTCTTTGATGGTTTCAACCACGGCTATCGACTGCCGTAACATCCTTTCGGGATGCAGGGAGTACGCCTCGGTGCAACTGCTGGCCGGCGTTTTCTCGCCGCCATGTTTGTGCAGGTGCCCTGTTCTCCCCTCCCCCATGGTGCTCGTTTGTTTCCGATATATGCAGTCCCGGACTCGCGTTCATCGTACCCCTCCCTACATGTGACTACCTTCGGCTGCCATCATTATCCCTCGGTGATTTGCGTGCGCTGACGTTATTGTCTCCGCACCCCGATATCCACACGCTCTCCACTTACATTTTCATGACATGACATTACGCTTCTCCAACGAACACTTTTATTTACGATTATTCCAAAAGTTCATCCTACGTACACAGGTGTGTTTACGGCCACTCTAAGTGACCCCTCTCTTCGCTAGATCAATAAAACAAAGCAATTTTTCTGACCATTAAAACGTAATTGAGTGCGCACCACTGTGTGATCTATATTCGGTGTCAGTATCGACGATTGCTGGGGAGTTGCGATTATGTGATGACGTCGACTTGCTGCGATCCAAAGCCTTTACTCCCTTATCCATCTGCTCCGGTATTCGGCACTTTTCCGCTGATTGGTACTTGTGCCGCGCCCTTCTGACTCGGAAACAGTGGCACTTGATGCTTTTTCGGCGTTGGTCTAAGGGGGGGGCAGTGTAATGCAAATGCGCAGCCATCCGCAGACAGACAGGCCACGGGGGACCGCCGCCAGTGATCTGACTGCCTGCCGATGGCCGAACATACGGGCGGCAAATGACACATACGATACAGTATGTGGCGATGCCCCCCCCAAAAAAAACCAAAAGCCAAACCACCTGAACACCACGCCTCGCCCGCTGCGCTCCTCCTCCTCCCGGTCAGCTGGTGGGTTCCTTAGTTCCCTAGTCCACGTTCACTCCAGTGGGGTATGGGGTATGGGGTGCGTGCGTGCGTGCGTGTTGGCAAAAAACCTACCACAACCCCGCACCTTGAAAAAAATTTCCTTCGCGGCCTGCCCATCAGATTACAGACGGACGGACGGGAAAATGACCCCGATAAGAGCGGGCTGTGAGCGAGATACGAGGCGCGAGGCGCGAGGCGTACGTTGAAAGATCAGAAAAAGAAAAGAAAGAAAAAAAATACCCGCCCGACCATTCCCTTTCCGACCCCGCACGTGCTGCGCCTGCGGCACTGCGCCCCCCTGCGCTGTCAGACACACACTCGCACGCGGCCGAGGCCGTGCCCGTGCCCGTGCCCGAGTCCGCGTGGTGTGCGTGCCCGTGTGTCAACCCATCACAAACATCACAACCACCATCAAAATTTTTATTACAAGTTGTTCAGTTGTTGCGACGTACACGGTACCGTATTACTGTACACTTAGTTACTGTACTAACTTACTGGAAAAATCTGCGCGCGCCTCAGGCTGCGCCTGATGTGATGTGATGATGTTTATTAATAAGAATTATAAAGAACTTTTGGCAAAGGCGGGGTGTGGTGGGTGCAGTACAGTAGCGCCCGCGCTGCGCTTGCACTGGCAGTGCGGATACGCTGATGATGATATGATGATGACTACAATGATGATGCACTAGCAGTTGTCGACGAGTTGCGCAGCACCACTTTGCCAGTGCCAGCGCCAGCGCGCCATTGCCATTGCTTCCTCCAACTTTGACAAATCAATGATAAAAGCTATGTCGTCAATTGCTCCCCCATACGTCGTCATTGGCGCTGCAACGGCAGCCACCGATGTGGATGCAATTCAGGCGTCCTTTTTTTGGAGCTACGGGGCCACAAAGCACACAAAAGATGCGGCAACGCTCCCTCGGGACGGTACGCCGTCCGACGGAAGTGAGGGGGGTTCGGAAGCAGGAACAGTCAACCCGATCTGCCCCGCTAAAGCGACAATGGAGCAATTGAACTCCACTCCACCGCCACCCACGTCGAACCCGTCCCGAGATGGCCGAGATACGGCGGGTTTTTTTGCTCAATTCAACAATTCAACGATTTGTCAGTCAACACGTGAAATTTTGCGGCTAGCTAATACTCTCTCCTCTCAACACTGTCAACAGGAGTTACGGTAACAGAGGACAAATCAACGGAATTGGGTGGGCTATGCTCTTCTTCTTCTGAACGAAAACCCCGGTCGGACATTCTAAGTTAGAATTCACACGGAAGTTGCCCATTCATAATTGATTTCTCGGTGCGGGGCTCCAGAGCCTGAGAAGAATATACATCTTCGGGGCAGGATACCGTGGGTAGGTACCAGTGTGAAAGAATAACATGATCACTCAGCGCTCTAGTGCTGCCAGCCGCATAACCGTGAGGAAAGAACATGCGGAAAAGGTGCTTTTGGGCACGGAAGAACTTTAGTGCCAGAGTTGAGGAGTTTCTATATTTTAATTTCAGCACCAAATTGAACATGTGTTGAACAGCCCCACGGGGTCAGAAAAACAAAAAACAGGAAAAGGGCGCTCATTATGTTTTATTTTACAGTAACTCCAAAAATTGCTTAAAGACATGAACACGAACCGTGGATCAGATGAATACCAGAATAGGACAGGACACGCAACTTTCGACCGAGTCACGGTCAGCGTGCCGCGTTCCCGTACAGCCGCGTACTCCCGTGAATAGACTCGGAACCTATCGTGACTCACAAGGGCCCCCTTAACCCACTTACTTCGACAGATGCGGAAGGTCGGATGCCATGGCACCATGGCGTTTTCCACAGGAAGGTTTGGTGCCGCGATTGTACGATAATATTGGGCGGATGGTGCTCCGGAGCTTTGTGCCAACGGTGACATGTTCACGGAGCTTGATATATCGGCAAGGCATTGCTCTATCAGCACCCCTGGTAATCGGGGCTGTATGGATAGAAAAGGCAAGAAGATGCAGAATGGTTGGCCACAGGCGGAGGGCAGGTCACATGCCAGTTCCTCGAGAGCTGTGTTTGCCCCACAGGGCTACATGCAGGACATTGAGAACGAGAACGTCTGCTGAATCAACTCGGAAGGCAGGAAACGGTAGTTGCGAACAAGGGTAAGGGACCAAGGTGGATCAGTAGAACCTTTCAACTTACCCGATGGGTAAGACCGCCCTCAGTAGTTCTCGATGGGGAACTGGATTTGTCATGTTCGCATTTCACGACCATAAAGGGGGCAAAAGGCGACCTGGTATACTTTGGGTTTAACTGAATATGTGGTGTGAGATTGAGAAACTGGATATAGATGAAAAAGTTCTGCCCCAGTGAGGCTCGAACTCACGACCTTCCGATACCGCCTTTCCCGAAGGATAACAGTCGGACGCTGTAACCAACTCAGCCATGGGGCATATAAACATAAACATGAAAAAATCCAATATTCGCTGATTAATCTGGCCCATAACCTGGTGATATGATTTCATTCTTTTCGCAAGCGGGATGCCACTCACCCTTCCGAACAGCCCCGAGTCTCAATCCCCACGGAGAAGCGATCGGTTCTGGTTTGATGACGGTTCTGCTCTTGTCAGCTTAGTGCCGTCAGTGTATAAGATCCACAAGTCGATTCTCGATCGACACACGACAAAGTTCGCATCATGGGTATTAGATACTACAGATCCCGCCGCTCTCGCACTATCCAAAGCTATCGACGATGTTGGGACCCCAATTATAGTCGTCCCAGTCGAGCTGGGCGTCACGATTGAAGATTTCGAGACGCTGTTGGCGTACTTGTATCACGACTCGTAAGCGCGTTCGTGCTAGTCGCCCCTCATACCGTTCATGAATACTCCTAATCCTGTTTATGCAGCCCTTTGAGAGCTCAGAGCTCATTCCCCCACGTCGCCTGTATTCTACGGGTCTCATCTCCTCAGCAACTCGATTGACCTCAATATTCGAAATTGCCAACCGTGATCTTGCCACTCTTTTCCCCGGAGGCCCTGCGCCCTTCGCACACTTACATCGCACCGATCATCTAGAAGAGGCGCTAGAACTTGCTTTACAGTACGGCGTCGAATCGGAGGTACGTTTGACTTGTATCGGCGATGAAGTGGCAATCTGTAACCCACCCGCCCACAGGCCAAGAAGGCGCTGGTTTATAGTGTTGCCACTTCAACCAACTTTGACCCAACGGGGGAGTATGATCCGTCTGGCCCAGAAAGTCATGATACATCAGGCAAAGGCGCACCCCACCCCGCACTTTCCCCGCGAACACTTCACATTTGTCATCGCTTACTCGCGTCGCTTATCACGGACTTTACACCCGTTTTGTTCACTGTCTGTGCTGCATCGCATATGGCATGCACAGATATCATTGCGGACCATTGGATGACTGATGTCATCACCCCTGCGCTCGCCGACGGCGGCGTTGGGCGCCCTCTCGAGACACTTGATCGTATCGCATCTGTGTCCTGGAACGAGATGGGTGTGTGCGATGAATGTGTGGAGAGTAAGAAGATCGAATGGAGCGAAACAGCGAAAGATGTCTGGGAAAATATTGGTGGGTGGATAGAAGACGCAGAGAAGGAGTTTCGGAATTAGGCGCGCCTGTGATGTATTTATCGTTTCCCAGGATGTACAAAGAACCAGATGCATTATACCATGGTTTTTGCTTCACTGAGAAGCCCTGGCATCACTTCACACAATACCTTCTTTCCGAAGCTGTGAGATATGTTCCGTATCGTATCCCAACTCCTCCAGTACCTGCTCGCAAACGTATGTCAGCTATATGAGTTGATCGTACTTTGTCGTCGCACCTCATCGGTATGTTGAGAAAGCCATGGCGGGGGTCTGTTCACCGGCATCTTTTTCCCGTTGTAAGTGACCGCCGGAGCTACCAGCTTGATCTTTCCAGCGCGCGGATGCTAGAGGCAAATCTGAAAAGACGTAATGGGAAATGTACTGTGATCCTTACCTCGACTTCTACAACCACACCCCGTGCGACGGCCTGAGGGTGATTAAATGTCTGCTGAATGTTATTGATGGGGCCGAATGGCACACTGGAAACCATTCAATCTGAATTCGGTACCAAGGTAAAGCCCGCTTACCCGAGTCCATTGAATAAACTAAGCCAGTGATCAAGGGGCTCTTGGATGAGCGTCTCCGTGATGGTCTTCACCAGAAGCTCACGGTTCTCGACTCTAGCAATGTTGGTGCTGAACTTGAGGTCATGGGCCAAATCCGGTCGGCGAAGGACTTTCTCGGCAAGGAGTTTGAACTGAGGAAGACGTTTGCAGCATTGAGACCGGTGCAAAGAGGACAGGTTATACCTGTCTATCGTTGCCGGCTCCGATCATAATAAAGCCATCCTTACAGGGGAAGACTTGGTAGGGAACAATTGAGGGATGTGCTGTGCCATGTCTATGGGCTTCTTTTCCTGCGATGAGATAATTGGACGCAATATTCGCGAGACCCGCAATCTTATACCAAGGGGTGAGACGTTTACGAATGTCCTGTGCGTAGTAACACACCTGTGACTCGAATAGGTTACAATCGATCCAGACACCCTTTCCCGTCTTCTGGCGGGAAAGAAGAGCGGCCATGATGGCGCCATGGGCATATAGCCCGGTAGAAATGTCGGTCACGGCGACACCAACTTTGGATGGCGGACGGTCGGGTTCTCCGGTTCTGCAAACCTGGGTTACCCTGGCCATTCAGAGGGATTGATTGGCATTCTACTTACATGTGCATAAGCCCTGCTTCACCCTCGATTACGACGTCATATCCTGCCGCTGTTCGATAGGGACCGGTTTGTCCATAGCCTAGGAAGGCCGATGTCAACGGAAGGTGGGGACACAAAGAGAACAAACGTGCCGCTGATGGACGCATAAATCAACCTATCATTGACAGCGCTACAATCCGGATAACCGAGTCCTATGGAGTCTAATTTCCCGGGTAAAAAGTTCTCTACCAGTACGTCTGCTTTCGCGACAAGCTGATGGAGGATTTCCAGGCCCTTTGGTTTCTTGAAATTACCGTGATTGAGCGCTTGTTTCTATTCACTGCGAGAAAGTAGGCAGATTCTGGGGGAAGATGGGAAGTGGCCTTTGGTGCATTCTCGGACAATGGAGCAGCAGGAGGACTCCAGGACCCTATCCGTCCGTAAGAAAGTCCGATGCGAAGAAGTGAGATGATTGTACTCAACGAGTGTCGTCACCGTGCTTTACCTCCTCGACCTTTATAACGTCTGCGCCTAGATCTGCGAGAAGCATTGTTGCTGTTGGACCTGCAAGGATGCGGGTCAGGTCAAGGACTCTGATTCCACGCAGGGGGGGTTCAATTCCACGGGCATGTCTCGTGAGGGAGGAAAGTTGTCGGCGAATGAGTGCCATTCAACTCGACTCGGGCCGGCAAGCGGGTCATCTCGCAGGTGTGTCGAGCGGGTGTCGGCCCGTCTCTTGATGGCCACCTCCACCTCCACAGAACTGACAGATCTCTTGCGATCCACAGCCTACCGCCTAACTTATGCTCTCCCTCTTTTAATTGTGTCTATCCTCCTTGCATTTGCTGGTGCCTTCATCACTCTTGATCGCACTCGATCCTTTCGCCCCCGTCGTGATCCTCCCCATGTACCCGGATCTTTCAATCTTACAAAGCGGTCGAGTCGGGTTCGCTTCTACTTACAGGGTGGCCTTGGTGGTCTCGCAATCGGGTACTCTTTTGGCGGTATGTTTATCTGCTCTCTGTGCATAAAGTGCCTGAGAATATCCCAGTCCATTTGTCAACGTTCCTGGCACTGGTCGTTCCCAATGAAACGACTTCTGCGCCATTGAGTCCAAAGTCATTCTCAGCTGTCTGGGTGTTAACTTCCGTTCCTTTTGCCATATTCTCCGGTCTTTTCAAATACGCCGCTTTTGCCTTCATCGGTATCACTGGCGGGTAAATCTAGCCGACTTCTTCACAGGTTATCTTATCTTATTTGTCTTCCCTCCTAGAACGTCATTGGCACTTGCCCTATCCGTCACCATCCATCCCAATCTTTTGACTAGACGTATCTTCCTTGCACTCCTGGTTTTTGTCTTCTTTATCTTGACTTTGGCACCTTTTGCTCGCACCCAACGTAAATCAATTCGCCTGGCCGCGTCTGCCTCTGGCACATTCGGTATGATCATGTCGATTTCCCTGCTTGCACACGTCCAACCCTGGTCAAACGTCTGGGAGCGCTTATGGATAGAGGACGGCAATGGGTGGGGCAGCGGGCCAGAACGAGCCCTTTGTGCTGGTTATTGGCTCATCCTCATAGCAGGCTGTTCAGCGGATTGGGCCCTTAAGAAGTATTGCGGAGGCAACCCTGACGAGGTACTGTATGCATCCGCACCGCTACATTCAAATCGACCTGACTGTATTGATGCAGGAATGGGATATGTATCTCACCGAATACGCCACGTCCCTTCCTACTTCGCGTGACCGTGCGGGCCTTTTCCGGCCCCTTTCGTACAGTTTTTGGGATCGATTTTTCCCATGGTTGCACAGGTCAAAGCCACACGTGTCTGAATACTTGTTCCCTCCCGATGACAAGTACACGTCTCCTCCACACCCGTCATTCGATCATCGTCAAACCCAGCCAATGACGCAGCCAGTACTTACACATGAGAATTCTCCTAATTTCTCGCGAAAGCAAACGAAGGATCCTCTGGCTCGATTGCGTGGCTTAGGAAATACAGGGATTCACGGCTACCGCAAACGCGAGGCGGTAAAGTTTGGTGCTATGAATCCCGATGATCTCAGCTCAGATGACGAGGACGATCCGTTGTCCACGCCACCACCACTAGCGCGTCGCACTTCAACGCTCTCCAGCTTGACGCTCACAAATGGATCCAACGTGGATTCTTGGAAGACTTCCCCAATGAAGAGGAGTCAGGAGACAGGCGCCCCCACGAGGCGTGTAGTGTTACGAGGCCAAGAGGACGATGCACGGGACTACTCTGATTACGAGGACGACGTGACCAATGCACAAACGCACACAGACCGCAACTCGCCAGCTTGGAAGCCGCAAATTTCCGCACCGCACGGCTCAGACGTAGCAAACCCTGCGTCGTCCGTTGGCGCAGTACCGATGACACCATCACTCATCCGTGCGGTGGATAGGATTGCGGCCGCTCATGCTCAGGCGTATGGCACATCTTCCGGTCCGGACACGTCAACCGGTGATAGTGAGGCGGACACGGAGAGCGTTTTGTGAGGAAACAACGATGGGAGGCGTTCTGGCGCGACGTGACTGCCAAGGCATCGGAGGGCGCAAACGCACGATGACATTTTCCATTTATACGACCAATGTATGACTTGTAACGACCTATAACGACTCACGGATTCATGACATATCTCTATCTGTTGTTTATCTTAGTAGTGTAATTTGAACGACGGCGTAACCCTAACCAGAGTTTGCCATTCACTTGAACATGCCCTCACGCTCAGGCTCAGATCACCGGAGTGAAATACTTGAGGTTGAGGACGTAGAACAACGTCAAAGAAGGCTTCGTATGTACCCTACTTTCCTCATGAATTCTCTCCATCTTCTTTGTATGCAGAAGATATCCTTGAAAGATTGAACGGAGAAGGCTCATCTACGGAACAATCTCCAAACCTCTCCTTTGATTTCGGAGTGCGCAGGACGTTTTCCATTGAGCCACCAGCTGAACGTGCGCCACCCTGCTATCCTCCACTCGACATCTTTAGTCAGCTAACCCATCGTGGTAACAGTGCTTGCGAGAGTCCGAGAATTCCTTCCCCAGATCGAACAATCCAATGTAGAATTATCGCAAAGGGATCCTCGGAGTATCGATATCGAGAACATTGAGGAGACAGATGAGCACGTTGTCGAAATGGCAAGTCCACGAAACTCATTCTCTCTCTCTGGGGGTGAGTGAGTAACAAATATATTTAATGAAATTTAGAACTTGGGGCTTGGTGTCTTTGAACAACGGCCGGCGAGAAGGTTATATTCAATCTCCAGCTCATCCTCCTCATCTGGAAGCCTCGGCAGCGACTCGTCGTCTACTGAATCGGAATCGGAATCCTCGGGATCTGAATCCTCCTCAGATCCCGAGGACGACTCAGACGCGAACAGGGACGGCTCCTTAGGCTCGCCACGCACGCGACCCATACGCCCGTTACCAAAACGCCAGAGTCCCATGATCCAGGTATTGTCTTCTACTATGGACGAAGAAGTCTCTTCCGAGTCGGCAGGAGATTTCCCTGCCGCACCTTGAGATTCATCGGAACACAAAGTCGCTTGGCTTTTTGAAGTGTCTACAGTATCAAGCACCACGCCACCGCACAATCAATGTGAGGTTACAGATCCCATTTCAATCGGGAAGTGACGGTAGCCACTTCTCTCTTCCTCCTCTTTATTTTTATATCGTCCACCTTATCCTACCTCTACTTACATCGTTCGCTGTTTTGTATGCCGCTTCCACCCCAACCTTATCTCTCCTTCACTTTGGTCATGTCCTCTCTTTTAGCTCAGTAACCCCAACCAGACTGCAGTGGACTATCGATTTCCCGAGTCTCATAGGGGTCCTGTCCAAGGCCTAGCATCGCGGTAAGGAGGCCTGCCGTCGTCATCGTCTTCGTGTTTTTTTTTAAATAACAGAACGGCTCGGTTTAGCCTACGATGTCGCTAGAAGACAATGACAAGCCGAAAACAAGTCGGTAGCATCCACCGGCAGAGTCCATCCTCAGACGACCGAAACTTAAACTTGCTGCTGGTCGTCTTTCTGTAAGGAGACATATCCTTTCCCATCGTGAACATCATTCATGTGTTCCCTTCCTATCATAGGCCGTCATCGTATCGTCACTGTACAATGCATGTATCGCGGTGAAACAAGCCGAACAGAAGTTGCAATTTGACCCGACGAACTGAGCGGATGCGCGTAATATCGTGCATCCATGCTTAACCACGTGCTCTCGTTCGCTTCTTCTGGGTTATCACATCGTTTTTTTGTGGTCCATCCAGTTAGGGAGGCGAACTCTGTTTGCGTACCGCTTCGGAGCTGGATTTGTTCATTGTGTCTATATATTATTGGATATTCAACGTAACGCGTGCAAAACCCTCGTACGAAGATGCTAATGGTTTACATGACCTCCTGGTGCGATGATATGCAGCGAGAGAACCCAGCAAATCTATTGACATTGTTGCAAGCCTATCGACACAGGAGGCTCCAAGGACATTCCACAAGATCACCTTTTAGAGGACAAGGCTTCGATTCGCAGAGAGTTTCTTGCCATAACCGGCTGAATCAAACAGGACCGGTATGGAAAGTGAGTTAGAAGTCGACGGTTGAATTTACTTCTAAACGAGACAAAGACCAGCCGAACATTATGGTATTGAGATGCGAATGTTATTGTACTGGTACTAACTTGGAGCTGTGAGCACGTCAATGAAAACAATCGAGGGGACATGGAAGCGACGACCAACCTAACGGTTTAGCTTGCCTGTTCAACAGCGCATCATCATCAACATCACTGTGTCTTCATAAAATTTTGGTCCCGTATACGCTGTCTATTCTCCTTCCTCAGACGGCGCTTTTCCGCTTTTCCACCAGGGCCATCATCCGGCAACTCGGACTTGTCGAGCAACTTCCACAACCAGGGCGGGTACTCCTCGTCCGGAAGAGCGAGGACGGGTGGCTGGTCCTTGAGGTAGTTCAATCCGACGAGGACGGTGTTTGGAGCACATGAGGACCGTGCGCCTGCGCTTGCCCCATATTGTGAGCTACGTGAGAGCTAGTTGCGGTGTCATGGTGTTGCGTTCTTTACTCACCTCCAGGGAGAAGCCCAGCTGCGGTTGGACTTTCTGGGACATTGGACGCGTCAGACGCGGCCTTGTGTGCAAGTGAGCGTACACAGGCAGCGCGTGGTGTTTGTCGAAGGCATGTCCTGGCTAACATGAGCATGAGAAGACAAGGAAGGGCGTGAGACTCTTGATGTGACGCGATTGGCGACTGCTCTCTGAGCTTTTCACTAGCCCTTTTCGCGCCCGCAACTCCTCCGCCCACTGGCATACGCGGCCGCATCGTCTGAATTAAGGAGGAGAACATATACTAATTATGCATATATGCCGAACGTGAAATCAAGAGAAAATGTCAACTATGGGGGACCCCGCCCTCTAGACTAGGGCCCCGCTCCCAGCCTTGCTCCAGATACTCGGGTTCACCCCTCCTCACCGTGCCATCAATCAGTTCTACCTCCCCGTCATCAACCTCTCCGCCTGCCGGTCTATGCAGTGTTTGATAACGTGGAAGACCAGGTGCAGGATGATCATGAGCTCCCTCAGGACGCTGTGTCCGCGGGTGATAAGGGAGGTGAGATACTTTAGAAGATAGAGAACGGAAATATTGTCTGTACGCGAAGTTGGCCATGACGAGACCAAGAATCGAACCAGCAAGGACGTCTTGCCAGTGATCTGGCGACATACGTCAGCCTTCTGACTTGACTGACAAAGAAGAGGTACTAACGTCGGTAATCCATAGTACGCGAGATGGCAACGAGCGCGGCTCCAAACAATGGGAGAACAGAAAGCCAAGTCTTGGCCTAATGGAAATATCAGCCTATTAACTCTATCCACTTTTCTTTCTTTACTGTTAACATACGGTGTGTCCCCGTGTATCAAACAAATGCAACTTTCCGGCGATGTATAAGGATAAAAAGCCCAGTCCGGCAAAGGACACTAGAGATAAAGTCAGTACATCCTCTTTGGAAGTGCGAATTACACAGTACAGCTCGAATGACCGCTTGGAAAGCTTCTGAAGCCATCGTTAAGGATGTGGCGATCAGATTGGTGACATATTGCCACGCTGGATAGACCAAAAGTAGGATCGACTGTTCCCGAGTCCGGATTGCAACGACTGATAACATCTATGCAGAGCTATCAATGGCCCGAGTACGTGCTATGAATATGGAGGTGTTGGGTCTTACCCGGACGCGGACGCCCCACGGTGATTTTAACAACTTGCGTGAGAGATCCGGTAAGAGAAAGTGATAGGACCACTGAAGCATCGACGTCTTGATAAGCATATATTAATGTTTCGGAGAATTTTGTGGACTCACAGCCAAGTGCACTAATATGTGCGTCCCACCAGGAACGCACCGTAGCGAGGTTAATTAACCATTGCAATAGCAATGGGGCTATAAATGCGATGACGTAGAGGGCGGAGTCCTGTTGTGGCAAGGGTACGATAATGAGTGAGGGCAGGAGATCAGAAGTTTCCTGCACGCACAGGTACCCTCTCATGTACAGCAAACCTAAAAAACAGATCAGCTCATTCTATGCGGTTTTCACTCCAAAGAGACAACTCACGGGTGACGCAATCTAGTAGTCTACGGTCAGCATAGTCCGATGGAATGGAAATGATGTCGCGGACGAGGTGTCTGATACCGAGAACTCTCGCTTGAATCCATCGACGTTGTCGAGAAGAAAGAACGCCACGCTAATGATATCTTTTGGGTGTGCAAATACTGCGTCATATGTATAGAGGCACATACGCTAATGTGAGGGTGAGGATCCTGACCGGAACAGTTTAGTCACCCTTTAACCTCGAGGAAAAGAAGACACACCAGTCAGGAGCATAAGAAAATAGCAATTTCTTATCCGCAACGTGGGACGGAACGCTGTGACGATGGGGTCCGGTTAGATTTCTGAATGAGAACATGGTATAGTTGGTAGGAGAGAGACCAAAATTTCACTGCCGACTCGGGCTCCACGGCGGACGGTCAGACACTGGGCCTGGGCAGAAGACGCTCAACCACGCCACCCTAACTTATTGCAGCCGTGTCGCATCCCATCGCATCATATTCCTCAGCCTGTGGCGATCATCATGTCCTCAGATTTTCAGTGGTTCCAAGGTAAGGCACTGTAAACCCTTCATCTGCTCTCCAGCGTGAGCCCAAAACCCATCCCGTATAACTGGACGCATAGAGTACGACAATACACTTGAACGCATCTCTTCGACCGATCTGGTAGAGTGCGAGATTCATCATAAGTCCGGCCTCACCGATTGATATGCTATCACAGCGTGGAGTGGCCTAAGCTGCGCAACATCATCAAGTATAAAATCAACGAGGTACCTCGTTAAAGCTGCAGTGCCAAACACAGTTTCACACATGGTCTTGCTAGAACATTGCCGCATTTCTCGCCGATGCTCAGGCCCAAAAATCGACCTCCATTTACGTTCCGCCATTCTCACCGCGTCCTTTGACGAATGGAGGTCTAAAATTGCCTCCATTTCCTTCGCGGGAGCGTGATGAATCAAATCCCAACGAGGCACCAAAGGTGCATTTCACGCCTGAGGAGGTTGCAGCTGTGAAGGAGACACTCTTTACACAGCTGGATGACTTTGACGCGTGTGTTCTCGTCCGTATATGTTTAATGACCCCTCATGCATTATGCCCAGCGCGCCCTTCACGATCCAACGTCTCGCGGACCTCTGCGCGAGGCCCAGAGAAAACTACACAGCACTTGGGAAATATTGTCGCGCATTAGAAAAGACACTATACGTGACGTCTACTTGGGACTCCTTCCCAGCTCTGCCATTGCAGCCATTGGACAGCATGGCCTTCGTGGCTGCACGAGTTGGCCTTTCGTCCTCATCAGCCCCAAGCACACCACTATTCTCGCCTATTTCGTTCCTGCATGATGACGCACGGCGCTCTCACTCGCGCAGTCCACCACCGTCACCTTTGAACCTCAACGGGGCTGAGGCCGCTGCGAGCGCATCTCTAAACGCAGAAACGTTGAGTATGGAGACCAGGGAGTTGGGACTTGTAGACGAACTTGATGACCCGAACCCTGGACACCTCAGCGACCGGCCGACAGCCTTAACTTCGGTGACGAGCATCGGAGGGAGCTCGGGCGTCATCAGTCTCGAAGATCGATTTGTTCGCGCATCCGACAACGAAGGAGAGAGAGAACCAGAGACGAAAAGGCAGAGGGAGGAGGATGATCATTCGACAGACTCTCTGTTGGACGAGCGAGATGGTGACAAGGAAAATAAAAGTTAAATGGACCAATAGTCGATTGTGCCACATCGGCCGCTGTTCTGGTTTATTTTTCAACCGAACTGTATTGTCGCGTGTCAATTAACCAACTCGCCTTTAAGGTCTGCAAGTCATGAATAGTCGCGTTTGATCTTCTCCAACATGGCAGACATGCGCAAGCGCATATCAGGTTGACCCCCTCGCCGACTAGTATTTCGTGAACCTCTCCCAACACCTCTTTTTTGTGAAGACTCAGGGGTCCTCGTGCCGTACGAGGCCATGCGACCTTTCGTGTGCTGCAGTGGACGTGATTTGTAGTGATGCAGTGTTGCCGGAGAATACGCCTGTTTCTGGAGTTCTCGTAATGACGGCCCAGCGCTCGTGGAGTCCTCCTGGCCGCGCAAATTCTGCTCTGGTTTTGTCAGTGCTGGTTCATCCGCAGAGCTGTTCTGTGATTCATCGTCGTGCTGGTCGCCGAGTGTTTCGTCGACGGGCACGCCTTGTTCTTGGTGGTTCACCGACGATTGTGGGATACTATGAGGATCACTGAGGGTGGTCGGGCAAGACAAGCATCACGTTGTGTGACAATGCCTTCCCTGCGTTTTTGTGTCTTCCACTTGCTTTTGGTCTTTTGTTTAGCAATCCAAACTTTTTTCAGCTTCTTTGCTGCAGGTCAACTTTGAGAAGACGTGCAGCATGAGATTCATGTTGCACTGACCTCGCGCCTGTGGAAGGTGATGAAATGATGGAGGATGTCTCTTCATTCTGCAAGAGGAAGAGGGTGGGCCGAAATCGGTGGTGCATCGGGATAATCTTTTCGCTGACGTAATTGAAATATTCGCCGCATAAATCCCACAAGCGGTGCACTTTCCCCCCTTCTTCAACCGCCATCTTGTCTCTCATCAACAGAAACACTCGACCCCATTTCAATTCTTTGCTACTTGATTTCTCTCATCGCATGAGCGTGCAGAACCTCAACACTTTCGGTTTGTATTCTCCCCCTCCTTTATCGTTCCTGTCGCCCTCTGACCTATCCCAAGATCCCTTCGCCGACGCTGCCGACCCGATTACTGGTGACGAACCCGGGAGGCAGAGTTATATCCACATCCGCATTCAACAGCGAAATGGGCGCAAGACATTGACAACGTTGCAAGGTTTGCCAAAGGGTGAGTCGTCATATTGTCCTGGGTGTGATGCCGATGCTCATGCTCAACTGAAGAATACGATGTTAAGAAGATCCTGAAGGCATTCAAGAAGGTGTGTATGCCCCGATTTTGAGGCGGCTCTCTCATCACTAAGTTTGACTGTTAGGAATTTGCCTGCAACGGCACCCTAGTGGACGACGAAGAGATGGGAAAAGTGATCCAGCTTCAAGGCGACCAGCGAGCCAAGATATCCACTTTCCTCGTTGAGAATGGTATTCCGCGCGCCTCGATTAAGCTGCATGGGTTCTAAGCGTGGAGTCCAGTGTTGGGATGATTTTGCCTTGGTTCTGGCTGAATATCCCACGAGGCCTCTGCCCGTTATATGCACGAGCTACTGTACTACTGCGATGTTTTTTTTTCTTCTTTTAACCTTTCCGTCTCAGTTTGATGGTGTGTACTACTATCGACGAGCCTTGTTGTTATGATTTAGATTTGTGTTGCACATATCTCAAGTGAGGTGCTGTACCGAACAATGCTATATTGTCGTAACGCCAACCCTAACGGAGACAGTGAGAAGATGATCTACTTGATTTTATCCAGAGGCCTATTGAATCCTCCACGCCTACACAGAGTGAGTACAACGTCACGAACACGGACAGTTCGCATTTTGAGAGAACATACCTGTTCATATACTGTCTCCATGTTCGTGGTTTCTTGACATTAGTGGCACCCTCTTGGTTTCCGGTGACATGCTGACCCTCGAGGGGAATCAACATAAAGAAAACACGACGGGAATGCGAAGACTAGTACCTTTGTGGATCCGAAACCTGTCAGGCCCATCATGGCCATCATGGCCTCGTCGTCGTCATTCACAGCCTCCATGGCCTCGCCCTCTTCAGGCTCGCCTGGGTCGATATCCTCATGGGGAGAGGATATTGACGAAACTGTTAAAAGGCCGAACATATCGCATCGACACCGGTCAGTTATTAATCGAGGGAATAAGGACGAATGAAGACATACCGTGTGATTGTGAGGCTTTCACTGTCTCCCGGGGCTCTGAATCCACCCGTGCACCCCGCTCAGTAACCCTCTCTGCCTCGTGCTCTGCAGCCCGACTCTTCTCTCCGTCCTTCTTGTCCCTCTCATGCCGATCCCGGTCCTTTTCTCCATCCCTACGAGGTACGTCTCGTCGACCTCGCTCATCGCGGCGGCGTGAGTCCCGGGAATCCCTGTCTCGCCTGTCCTCATCCTTATCTCTTCCATAGTCACGTCTATCTGTAGCACAGTTGAGCGGTTGTAAGTTGTAAGACAGTGTGGATATCGGTAGCACATGCCTGATCGTCTCGGGCTGCGGGAGCGGCTGCTCCTGCGGCGCGAATAACGGTCTCTGTCTCTGTCTCTATCCCTATCCCTATCCTTGCCTTTATCTCTGTCGTCTCGTTCCCAGCTCCTGTCGCGCCGCCTGTAGTCGTGTCGTGAAGACATGATGTTGTAGGGGAAACTGGTTAGATCACGTGTAAACGAGAACGCGTGGTGTGTTGTGCCTCTATCTTCACCCCCAACTGGCATGTCTGCCATCGGTGCCATTCGTCGCTCAGCCCTACGTACGGTTAATACTTTGCCAAAAGGTAGGTCACCGTCGGTAAAATACACCCCATTCGACTCACGTTCATTCCCAGACCATTCGAACGTTCATGTCCGACTCACTGGCCTTCCCCGCACGAGTACCCCAGCGGATATAACCCGTTTACTTGCGAAGAATAAAGTGCACAACATAACAAAAGGTGAATACTCGATGTGCCATTGAGTTCCCTCTAGTGACTTAAATAACGTGTCCCAGTCACGCTCGATTATTATCGATTCGAGCCCACAGGACGCGCTTTCCTCACCCTGTCCCAGCCATCCGTACTCCCAAAGGTTCTAGCTTCCCTCAAGCAACTAAGGTTTTTTGGACATCCATTGATCCCTCGAACCACTCGACCACCCTTTGAGCCCAGAATGCGCTCGCGTGGGTTAAAAGGCCGCGAAGAGGCTTCTGAACGTTCCATCGTTTCTGGTAACGGGAGCCAAGGGGGGATTACCGACGTTGGCAGGAGCGTGCTGCTCTCTGGATTACCTGGGAGGATCTCAACGGATGCCGTGCGACGGTATCTGAAGGACTACAGCTTGATGGGCGGACAAGCCGAGGTGGTCAAGTTAGACTGGTGAAGCTTCCTCTTCATCATTTAATGTTCTCAGCTGTCTACTTACGCCAGTGCTTTCTCCATCTCACCTTCACAGGAAATCGAAGCATGCGCTGACTTCTCGAGTGCTTGTCCGACTTTGTTCAGCGTCAGAGGCATTCAGGCTATTACGGAATCTGCACATGACAAACTATGAACCCGACGTTTGGGAGGACAAGTATATCATTCGGGCCCAACTCATCTGTTGACCGTGACACTAGCATTTTACAACACGGACAGATAAAATGTTCACAGCTCATAGACTTAATACTAAATGCTGCATGACACTATGATAGAATACAGAAATAAAGTAGGAGGCTACATCCGTCCGGTATCTTCATCAACTCGAGCGCGCTGTCGAGAACCGTCATCTTCGTCGTCGGGTGACCGAGCGCGCTTAAGAGTTACTTCCGTGGAAGGTGCGAGCGCATGCTTCCACTCTTCACCGCCAATTGCCATTGGACCACTGTGCTCCGTATCTGCATAGCGTTCTTCGACCTGGCGCCTCCTTTCGATCTCCAGTCTCTGTGCCTGTGCACCCCATCCTCCTCGTCCAGGGTCATAGTCTTGTCTGTGCTCGTCTCGCACCTCAAATTTGTCGCGTCAGTTTGGGAATGCGTGACACAAAGCAGATGCATACCTGGCCACCACTCTTTCCACGTCCGAACTGCCTGCCTTCCTTGTATCCAAGATCCAAGTCACAGCGTATTATTCGCTCGTCAAGTTTGGTACCTGATATATATCGCATACTCGCGAGCGCTTCCGCGTGCGTGTAGAATTCTACAAAACAAAAACCGCAAGGCGTCCTGAACGGGGATTAAAAGAAAAAGAAAAAGTCAGGGAGATCTTGTTACTTCCGGCCAAGGGTAGCATACCGAGTATGACGGTCAAGTCCCATAATGATGCGTTTCACACCGCCACCATCTTCGGGATTGGCACATTTTGAGAACACGTCATGAATTTGCTCTTCCGTTGTGTAGAAACTGAGATTGCCAATCTGCAAGATGCGGAGAATAGGATATGAGGTACACAGGGATGACTGTTTTGAGAGTGCACTGACGTAGAGAGTAGTGGATTTTTGATGGAGTTCATGTTGCTTTTGACGGTCTAGTCGTGCTTGGGAGTCTTTGTAGTTCGATGGTTGGTCCAGCGGTGTGACGACGGAGGCCATAGCAGCAAAAGTGTCGACGAGTTGAGCGGGCATCGAGCGTTTCACCAAACCAGGCCAGTTTACTTTCTCACGTGTACGCGTCGTCGCCAGCTCACCGCCGCGTCAGCTCTCTTCTCACTCTAACCATGGCGATTCAAAAAGAGGTTGGTCCTCTTGCGACCATCAGAACGTTTCGTTTTCTCTGACAAAATAATCAGGACCCTACCTTCGATTCGGTGGTTACAGAGAAAACCGCTCTCTTCCAAGAGTTGCAGGAGGAGGACCTGTATATCAAATACAAGAAGCTCTCCCGTCACCTAGAACTTCTCGAGATACAAGAAAGCTACATCAAAGACGAACAAGCCAGCCTGAAGCGTGAGCTTATTCGTGCACAGGAGGAAGTCCGGCGTATCCAATCAGTTCCTCTTGTCATCGGTCAATTCCTCGAGCCCATTGACCAGCACACCGGTATCGTCGGCTCGACGACCGGCTCCAACTATGTCGTTCGCATTCTTTCAACGCTCGATCGTGAGCTGCTCAAGCCATCGTCGAGCGTTGCTCTGCACCGTCATTCCAACGCACTCGTGGACATCTTGCCTCCAGAAGCAGACAGCTCTATTGCGATGCTTGGGGCAGAAGAGAAGCCAGATGTGACCTACCAGGATGTTGGAGGGATGGACTCGCAGAAACAGGAAATACGCGAGGCGGTCGAGCTCCCCTCACTCACTTTGACTTGTACAAGAAGATCGGCATCGACCCTCCCCGAGGAGTGTTACTGTATGGACCTCCTGGTATGTCTGTTTGGTTACTACAAGTTCGTTCACTGATTGTCATAGGTACGGGAAAGACCATGCTCGTCAAAGCCGTCGCACATCACACTACGGCCTCGTTCATCCGCGTCGTCGGGTCTGAATTTGTGCAAAAATACCTCGGAGAAGGACCGCGCATGGTGCGCGATGTGTTCCGGCTCGCGCGTGAAAACTCTCCAGCTATCATCTTCATTGACGAGATTGATGCCATCGCGACAAAACGATTCGACGCACAGACCGGTGCTGACCGCGAGGTCCAACGGATTCTGCTCGAGCTGTTGAACCAAATGGATGGCTTTGACCAGGGAAGCAATGTCAAGGTTGGCGCTCTCCACAGTCCTGACATTGCAGATGTTTCATAGTCCTTTGTAGGTGATTATGGCGACTAATCGTCAAGATACCCTCGATCCTGCGTTGCTTCGCCCTGGCCGCCTGGACCGAAAGATCGAGTTCCCCTTACCTTCTCGTCGGGAGAGGCGGCTGATTTTCCAAACTGTGACCAGCAAGATGAACCTTGGCCCGGACGTAGATTTGGAAGATTGTGAGATATCACACATTTTCCTGATTCTCACCTGACCGCCAATTGTTTGTTCAGATGTTTCACGGCCAGATCGCTTATCATCTGCTGAAATCTCCTCGGTCGTTCAAGCTGCTGGTTTACAAGGTATTCCAAGCCTCTCGATCGTTTGCAGTGACTAACGTAAATCTTCAGCTGTTCGTAAAAATCGATATGTCATTTTACCTATCGACTTTGAGGAAGCTTGGAAGGTCAATGGCTTTGTTTTTGTCACCATGACGTCTCCTGATAAAAAATTGCCTCTTCCTATCACTAGCAAACGGTCAAGAGAAATGACGAGACACATGAATTCTGTACGCGAGAAAACTTGTTCGGTATATCTTATATGTTGACCTGCTCCTGTTTTCAACCACAGATCGGTAGTGAATGCGACCTGGGACCGTGAGTTGTCTCCGTCGTTTCAACGATGTGATTCTGACTTTCGTGCAGTCTTACTTGTATTTTAGGACCATATCATGATATAATTTCTTCTAAACTCTCATCGCAGTGATGACTACTTCCAAACTCCACGCTCCTTTCACTTTGGCATCTCTTTCGCTCTCTACATTGAGGTGCCCATTCTTGTGAGCAAGATTGCATGCGTTGACTTTTGTTGGCGCCCGTTATTTTTTTTGCCTCCTCTACTGCCCGAAAGAATGAGTCTGAACTCTGACGGTGAGGTGGTTCACACGCGGGATACACGTACTTACTAAGTCGTGCACCGCTTGTCTGAAGGTGCGCAGCAATTTCGTTCTCGTGATTGGACTGACTTATACCATGCAACATAGAATGTCTAATAATATTGTTACAGTAATATTACGTTCGTTCCATTCAGTTATCTCAATCGCCTCTCGTGTCTACTAGCTCCTCAACACTCTGGACTGCGCTGAAATTCACGCGCTTAGTTCTCATTTTATGGGAGCAAGATTAAGCAAATCCCTAGGATTTCTGCTGCTCTTTGTAACCGCCTTGTGGTGGATGGACCAAGAGTGTCATGCGGAACACATTCATTTCCTTGTTATATTTAATATGCAATACAAACTACCCATTTTCTTCGCTCACACGACCTTTTTGATGTGCTCTCGACGCAATGACCTTGCTTGACCGAACCTTACTTCCTTGGGGGTTGCCCGAGCTCGCTAGCACGCTCTGTTGCGATCTGAATGGCGCGAGCAATAGTGGATCTCACTCGCCCGTCTTCCAAGGCGAGTAGACCTGCGATAGTACAGCCACCAGGAGCTGGTCAACGTAAGTGGGCTGAGATACATTTCCGCGTAAGGGTCATTATAACAAACTTACTTGTGACGGAGTCTTTGATCTGAGCTGGATGCGCATCGGGCTGTAAAGCCATGCGAGCAGCGCCTTGCACCGCTGAATGGAAAATAGAGACGCGTCAAATCGGGTATATGTTAATGACCATAGAACACGCACCCTGCGACGCCAACTCCAGAGCCTCAGCTCGTGGCAAACCCATCATAACACCGCCATCCGCCATCGCCTCGAGAAATATGCACGCAAAGGCAGGTCCACATCCCGATAACGCCGTACACGCATCAAAGTGCCTCTCCTCGAGGAAACGACAACGCCCGATCGAAGAGAAAATTTGCTTGACGATCACGCGGAGTGTACCTCCGAGTCGGAGGTGGGAGATTCGAGACGACGGTCATGCCCTCACGAATCTATCGAGGAACCCTTTGTGAAAAAAAAACCCCCCAGTGGCTGAGGGCCTGCCTTAGAGACAGAGACGCACGCGGCATGCTACGTTGGGCATCGCACGAACCACCGTTGTGTTGGGAAGAACCCAGACGGAGAGTTGCGCAATGGTGACGCCGGTAAGGATGCTGATGAGCAACTTGCTGGCCAAAGCCTCTTTGATCCCACTCTCGTTAAGGATCGGATATGCACCCTGTGGTTTGCAGCTGGAATTTTTGGTTTTTGGTTTTTGTGAGGGGGAGGGAAGTGTTGGTGTTGGCCATGGCCAGCCAATACGGCCAAAATAATAATGAACCGTGCGTACCACAGCAAGACAACATCGGACTGCTGCACCGCCGAAACATTTCCCCCGACAGTGACTTCGATAGCATCGCCTCCAGGGACGGCACGAAATATCTCGCGCAGACGCCTCGCGCTTTCTTCGCGTTGTACGCAGGCGATGAAGCGAGATGGTAGTGTCGGGTCATCGACGGTGGGGGTGGAGGTTCCAGGAGTGTGGGACTCCCATTTGGGCTGGCCGGAATTTAGGCCGTGTAGAGGGCTCTGCTGCGAGTGGAGGCTGGCGAGCACGCCTGATGTTATTGCAATGCCCATTGTTCCACATCCTACAGGCAGGAGGCCGGAATGAGTTAGTTATAGATACACGGGATGGGCGGACCTAGCACGCATAACGTGTAACCCATGTTGAGCGTAGGAGATGAAGTTCAACTTATTGCCAGTAAAGGTATGCGCGTGCTCATAACCGTCGGGTCGACGTAGCTGAACCTTGAAATTGGCTTATTTAGGGGGCTTTTTTCGGTTACGTGAAACGATTTTGCACTTGCTTGTTCGCTCCGCTCGCAAACCCTTCCACAAACCACAAACCCTTTCCACGACACTCTACGAACAACGTCTTCAACTAAAATGTCCAATTTCCTCGAGCTTTGGTGTTTTGTGCAAGGAGACAAAGAAGTCTTTCCTGTCGAGGCCGCATCGAACGTGTCCATTAGCAAATTGAAAGACAGAATCAAAGAAGTGAAGAACGACGTCCTCCGAGAGTTCGCTGCCCAGAGCCTCATTCTCACGAAGGTGTGTTATTCTTAGTGATTAATTCTGACATTACGGGTGACCATCGATGCAATGAATGGCCTCTGCTGGCTCATTACATCCGCAGGTCAATGTAGATCTTGCTACGGTGTATGGCGAATTAGGTGATACCCAACAATATAAGCTCGATGTCAACGATCAACGTCATCAACGACGATTGCGGCCAGACGAAAAAATCTTCACAGTATGGCCCGAGCCACCTCCCGATGGCTACCTCCATCTTTTCGTCAGTAATCCCGGGATGTGGAACATCACACCTCCAGAGTCAAGACTTGATATTGAGGCAATCGACGAGAAGATCAATAGGGAACTCAACGTGATTCGTGGGATGATCAAGGCATTCCTGAAAAATCCCGAGCCACGCATCTGGGAGCCTCCAGAGTTTGCTTCGCTGAGCAACCAGGATTTTATCACCGACCTTCGGATACCATGTTATCATAATGGTAATCCAAGTCTCCTTTTTCACAATCTCAATGTGTGCGGTCATGATAAGGAAATCAAGATGGTGTTTGGATCTAGTGAACACCAGTATGTAGTTATTAATTTTGCTTTGAATGCTTCTCAACACGTACAAGCAGGTTCATTTGCAACACATCTGGCTCAGGCAAAACCCGTCGCATGTTGGAAGGCCTCACGAAATACTGGGGATTCTACCTTGTTGCAATTCCAGATTCCACCGAAGTTGGCGTCCGAGATTTACGCACCGTCTTAGACGAATTCCCTCAGTATTTGGAATGGGTCTCTGATCTTAGACCAGTAGACGTAGGGAAACGGGCCACTCAACAAACAATCAACAGCCAGATTGTCTCTAGGCAACTCCGGAAAGTCCTGGCTGCGCGCATAGTCGTTTTCCGAGCATTTTTACAGCTCGTGATCGACGTTGATGGGAAATTGGAGGAGAAGCACAAGCGCATCTGGCTGTTATTCCAGCTGTCCGACGATGCTGTCCCTTTTAGTGGAAAACGGCATCCTTTCGTTCGGATGATGAATTGTCTTCGCCTCGCCTCGGATGAAGCTCTCGATACACTGGTTGAACGCCTTGACAGCATTCGTCATGAGTTTTTATCAAATTCACGCGTCATTTTGGGGCTGGACGAAGCACAGGAGGCCTCCAGAATGTATCCCCATTCATTCATATCATCTAACAACCCGGACACGTTCCGATCAATCATCCGCGAAATGGTTAAAGTCTTCACCATTTTGCCGATCAAGCTCGTTGTGTCAGGTACCGGTCTGTCGATGGTAGAGCTTCGGGACGCTATGAACTCAGGAGTATCCAAAACTGCCGGGGTTCATCTGTTCCACGAGCTTGGTATGTTTGATACCTGGCCGAAACTGAAGGCATTCGTCGAACGCTACATCCCTGCGTCCATTTTGGAATCGGAATCCGGGAAACGCCTACAGCAACGGATGCGGGAATATCTTCAGGGACGGTGAGTGGACATCCTCCTTTTCAATCAAACGAGTCTCACTGGTGGCAGATATCGCTTCTCCGTATCCTATGTGGAATACTTATTGAAAAATGGGTTGGAATCGCCACACAAATTGTTCAATCAATACATCTTTGATCATGTTGGTCGTTTTCCGGGTGATACTGGTGAACCATTTGCTTCAGCTGAGAATGACCTACGAATTCAAGTGAAAATGGTGGGCTTTAATTGGGGCAGACTTCGGTTAGGTAGGTTTGTCCTTCAGCTTCCGATTCCTCCTTTCGAGATACGGTAGATTAACTACTACTACTACTAGATGAAACCGCAATTACGGAAGCGGTGCAGATTGTACAATCTCACTTGCTTAAGGGCCAAAATCCGACTTACGGACCCGTAACTGACCGACTTGTCGAGTATGGGATAGCTTATCTTTGTGAGGAGCATAAGGGACAAATAGTTGAACCACTTGCGTTTCTCTCATTAATGAAGTGGCTCCAGGTTGAAGGCCATCTCAATCTACAAGCAGATCCACGATCACGACTTGGTCACGATCTGGCACGTGGAGGTGCTTTAGAAGAGGTTGGGGTTTTCTACCTGCTTCGAGCACTGAGCCTGCACAACCGAGCCTGCTTCTCCTCGGTTTTCGAGTTTCGATGCGCCCCTTCTTGGGCGAACGAAATGGCCTACATTGTTGAACATCTGGATAATGTCGATGTTAATGTCGACGTTCTAGGAAAAGCTCCAAAGAACCCAGGTCTTAGTGTGGTGCAATTCGCTGAGGATATCCAAGAAATTATAGACTGGATTGAGAAGGATACTGCATCAGCAATTCTTATTACAGGCAACCTGTTTGGCCCGGACGTCATGGCGCGATGCCATTCTTTTCCATCGAACGAAATCGTCTTTCTGATGGGCCAATTCAAGTCCTACACAGTTGGCAACAAAGAAACCCTCGCCGCGAAAACGACTGCCGAGGCTCTCACCTCTCTGCATCCAAATCACTGGTTTAAACAGGCGGTATGTTGTTTAGTTTCACCATTGTCCTCATCTCGTTAAGAATCTTGTGGCAGCCGTCCCATCAACGTCAGAAACTCATTGATGTCATAGAGAAACACCATGTCCTCCGATTTGTTGGAGGCTACCCTCTGCCTCGCAACCTGGATTCGAATACAGAGTCTGTCCGGGGGCAATTCAAGCGCTCGGCCCAAATGTCGCGTTAGCGTCATTGAGCCTTGACGAATTCAGAGCCAATTTCATATCAGAAGGTGAGGCGACGAACGTCCTTCCTCCGATGAATGATGCCCTTGGCCGCAAGCGAAAGGCAAGTGAGATTAATAACTGACGGATACTGACGGAAAAGAAAAAGTTGGGTTGCTGTAACTATTTCAGTGGTTTAGTCCATAATTCTATGTAAACCATGTGAAGCAACAAGGCTGAAAGGTTCATGTATCATGGCTCTAAATCCGGAATCGAAGGTCCTTGTCACTGACTCGTCGCTGGGTATCTCCCTGTCTGTGTACACATGTCTACGCCGACAAACTCGAAGGGCTGCAGCCATCCCTCGCACCCCTCAATTTGCATGACGACATTGATAATACTGTCCTTCGTGGACTGGCGGAACACCGGCGGCGTCCCATGGCACTGCACTGCATTGCAGCATCATACAATATATGTGACAGCACAGTTTGAGTGCGGTGAGATGCCACATCACGGCGTACGTTGCGACACTTTGCTCGCTTATGGTGGTCCCGACTGCCGGCGTCGCTGCCGATGCCGAGTCATCGAATAGGGACGGGGATGGTCGGTCGGCATCAGCGCAAGCGCAGGCCGCCGCATGGGGCACCGCGGGCAATAGCGCTGTCGGATCAGATGCAACGTGGGATGGAGGTACTTGCTTGGCACGCGGAGGGCAACAATTGCGCCAACGATAAAGAGGGTGTTCATCGAATGCGTATTGATTCGTGACTAAGTTGCAACCCATAACTTACGAAGTCCAACATACCTCTGGGTCATTCGGCTCCTGAAACAGTGAATGGCGACTTACTTTGCCACTGTCCCAAATATATATGGCGAAAAGCACAAACTTCTTAGCCACCATGAACGTGTCCAAGAATCCATTCGCGAAGCGAACAATAGCGGCACCCGTCAAAAGCATCCAGATGAGATCCTCGGGCATTTATTTCTTTGGCTTCGAATTAGCCAACACGAGGAGTCGAGGAAGAGTTGATTTTAAGACGACCAGTCCACTACGAGGCTTGTACCAGCGGAGCTGTTCGTTAAGAAATCGAGTGTTTTCACATTTTGGGATAAGACTGAAAGGCCAGTACTCGGCATCACCCCATCCTCCTCGCCAGAAAGCAGAGCGTACGGCTGACGCACAGTGTACGGGAATTCGAGGTGTGGACACAGAGCGATGGAGAGCTCATGCTCTTCTCTGTGTGCCTGTCCCTTCATGCATTTTTGTGGACGCTGGGCGACGCGGGTAACTGTTTCATCATGGCTCGATCATGGTCGGCGTCAGCTTTCAGGTTCGCACCATCATCCCTTCTTTCACCTTTCCCGCAGTGCTATGTGAAAAAAATGCACATAGACGCGTCAAATTGAGTATGTGTGCTTCAAGTTAACGACCAGAACACGCACACAGTGCCACCAACCTCAGAGCCTCTGCTCGTGGCAAACTCATCATAACACCCCGACAGAAACATGCACGCAAAGGCGAATCCGCACCCCGATAATGCCGTACACACATCAACGTGCTTCTCCTCAAGGAAATGACAACGCCTGATCGAAGAGAAAAATCGCTTAACGAGCAGACTGCTTTGCCCCTCCCAGTCCGAGGCGGAAGATGGGAGAATCGAGATGACCGTGGGTCATGCCCTCACGAATCTATCAGGAACACATTGTGAATGAACCAGGTAGGGGACCTCTCCGGAGACGGAGACGTACCCAGCATGCCACTCGGGCACTACATGGACTACCGTTGTGTTGGGAGGAACCCAGGCGGAGAGTTGCGTGACGGTGACGCCGGTAAGGATGCTGATAAGCAAGCTTCTTGATTCCATTCTTGTTAAAGATGGGGTATGCACCCTGTGGTTTGCATTGTGAGGGGGAGGGGAGTGTTAGCCAATACGCCAAAATAATATTGAACCGTGCGTACCACAGCAAGACAACATCGCCGAAACATCCCTATAGTGACTTCGATAGATAGCATCTCCTCCGAGGACCGCACGAAATTTCTCGCAGACGCCTCTGGCTTCTTCGCATGTACGTAGGCGATGAAGTGAGACACGGGACATCACCGTCGCAGACGGTGGGGATGGAGATTCCAGGAGTGTGGGACTCCCATTTGAGCTGGACGTGTACGTGTAAAGAGCCTCAGGATGTTATCGCCATCCCCATTGTTCCACATACATCCTACAGGAGGTCAAAATCAGTCAGAGATACGTGGGATGGACGGACACACACGCGTAGTATGCATAATGCGCACCTCATGATGTCTCCTCGTTATAAGTTTTCAGGACAGAGGAGAACGGCTATCACTCGTTACAGTCATAGTACAGTATGCGCGTGCTCATCACCGTCGGGTCAACGAGGTTTGATGCACTCGTCGAGGCTGCGTTGTCCCAGCCAGTGCTCAACGCTCTCACACAAAAAGGCTACTCTGATGTCGTCGTCCAGTGTGGCAACTCCCAGGTAGATGATGCGTTCAGCCCGGCGGAGAGAGAGCGGAACGTGCGCATGTACGGGGTGAATATCGACGTGTGGAAGTTCAAACCGAGTCTCGACGAGGCGTACGATGCAGCAGATCTGGTCATAGGACACGCAGGTCTGCGTTCTTTATTATCGTTGGCCGCAACATGCCCGATGACCTCAGGATTTGTTGTCCAGGCTCAGGAACCATACTCGATGTACTGCGAAGGGGCAAACCTCTCATAATTGTACCCAACCCGACCCTCCTCGACAATCATCAGGAAGACATGGCTCATGCTATGGGGAAAATGGGACATGCGAAGGTATCTACAGTCAAGTGAGTTGCAATTGGGTTGCCTCCATCACGCATATCGAAATATTGCTTGCTCCAGCGAACTTGCACAATCCATCATGGATCTAAACACATCAATCCTAGTGCCGTTCCCGCAGTTTGATGGTAGCAAGTTTCGCAGACTGATGGATCGAGAGATGGGGTTTGAATTGTAAAGTTGGACTAGCAGCGGCACTGTCTAGACTACCCGACCTTGTTTCCTTCAGTACTGTATTCATCATCCTGCTTCGCAAAGTGCGCGCACCTTCAGTGGAGAAACTACCCGCGCCGATGCCACCAAAGGTCACTTCAACTGTCGTCGACGACAATCCCGAGGCATACGAGGAAAGACACGTACATGTGGTGTATGACCACATCGCGTCTCACTTCTCGTCCACCCGATACAAGGTAGCGAACATTACTATACCCCACATCTTCCAGCCATTTTGAGCGACAATAGCCTTGGCCCCTCGTGTCAGAATTTCTACAGAATATTCCCACTGGATGGGTGGGACTTGATTCGGGGACTGGTAATGGGAAATACCTTGGTTTGCCCACGAACCATCCAGGGAAGATTTGGACAATCGGATTGGACAGAAGTCAAAGTCTACTAAACCTTGCAAGAACTGCAGGCGGGAGTGATAAAATCCGCGAAGTCGTAAGGGAGATGTACTGGAGAATGGATGGCGACGAGGTGCTTTCGTACGCAATCTTGTATTCCTGCCGTGGCCATCACGCGTAACACTGATGCATGTGTGAATACGCTAAGGACTATGCGATTTCAATTGCAACGATACACCATCTGGCGACAGCGGAACGCCGGGTGGCAGGCGTGAAGGTTAGCTTTGTCGAATATCACAGGCAAATTTCCAGTAACAAGCAGTGACTGACGCAGAGACTGCTCGAGTCTGTCTCCCCGAGACATGGTCGCATTCTAATCTATGTCTGGGCCATCGAACAGGATGAACAGTCGAAAAGGATCATCCCTGTACCAGCCCGAGAAGGACTTTATGGGGACGAAGACGGAGAGCGGTGCTCAAGTGGACACGGTCAAGATGTTTTCGTGCCATGGGTTCTTTCCTCAGATAATGCACGTCCCAAGATGCCTGGGACGGATCAGGCTCAAAATGTACCGCCTGATGAAATACGGCGCTACTATCACATGTTTTCGAAAGATGAACTTTGCGGGTTGGTACAGAGCGCTGCTCAGGAGCTAGGGTTGAAAGTCAGCTCGCCACCCTCAAATGAGGCCAAGGTCAAAGGCACCGAGGGCGTTGGGATCGTCGAGAGCGGCTGGGAACGATCAAATTATTACATCGAGTTGCGGCGATGGCAAAGATAACACGCAGGAGGGCACGGGTCATATTTTGGCCGCATTACTCAGAGAGACAAGCAGATCGCGAGAGAACGAGGGAGTGGTACTTGGTACTTGTATAAATGATTTTTTTTTACAGAAGTACAATACCCAGCCGATGCAAAGAGAATCATTCGCTCGCCGCCATAACTAATGAGGAGAACGAAGAAATCAGAGGTGGGGCCACAGATGCGAATGGAAATAGACACACTCGCATTGATAAGATCGCCACCACTTTCTTTCAATACTCTCACGGCTTTCGCACGTGAGCAGTTGACTTGTGCCATGACGAGTTCTATATCCTTAGGATCAACACCAGTTTCATCAACGGGGTCGTCATCCTCTGGTGCCTCGAGTTCAGGGACATCATCAGGATTTTCACTGTCTTTGCCTGTCCGGGAGGGATCGAGAGTGGTTGTGCTTCCCGCCCCGCTCCCAGCCAACTGCTGCGAGGGACCCAGATGGCCTTGAGTATTCATGTCTTCCATCTACCCAGATATGCATGAGCCTTAAGCCATAAGCTTTTACTATTCACGAACCTTCGCTTCGCCAAACACAATATACGTGTCACTGTTCTGGGACTTGAACACGTCGGGAGATGCAATGACGAACAAAAGCTGCCAGAAATCCATGATGGGCCTATGCGTGACGTCAAAAAATGGAACGTACGTTTTTTGGCCGCCGGAGAGTGACGCGTGTGATACCAGAAATCTTCTTGAGACCCAGACCTAAGAGCGCCTTTCTAGCCTTTCGCTCAGAACGCGACTGTATCTTATCAAGGGCGGCGGCGGAGGTAGGATCCTCCTCGTTGTCATGGTCGTGGCTGTGGTCATGACCCTCGTGGTCAGAATGATCAGAGGTCACCTCTTCGATGGTGGCAGACATCTACATGGAATACAAAGACGCGTCAGCCGTGGTTCATCTGAGCTGCTGAGCACGCATCCACCCCATCCAGTGAGATCTTTAGTATGTTCCCATGTGGAAAGGACCCTCAGAAGTGAAATGCCTACCGTGTTCTCTTATATCTGATGTTACGTGCGACGCTCGTCGTCGGCGACGTGGAGTGTGGGTAGTTGACCCGACCAAAAACGACCGCTGACTAAGCACTTCCATAGTGTACGTCGTGCGCACTTGACCTCACCTGGCCCTCTTCGTCTCCCTCAGCTGCAATCAGACTAGACTAGATGCAAGATTGGTGAACGTTAGACATGCTATTGAGTCTTTAATGTGACTGACCCGTCCGTTGTTCTGTGATTGAGCTAATTGACGTACACATCACCTCACGTGACAGGCTTGCGCACACTTTGGGGATTCGAAGGCTTGGGGGTAGACCTTTGAGTCTGAGTCAGAGCCTGGAGCTTGGAGGCCTGTCCCTCACCACTCCCTCACCTGATACGATGTCTAGTACTGAAGTACTGGTTCAGTCTAGCCAATTTCAAGCCACTCCTTCCACACTTGCATATGACCTTGCGCTTCTCCTGTTTCATGGCATCACCAAGGTATTCTTCCGCGAAGTTCGTCCCCGCGGCTCATTCAATATCCCCCGCGATGGTCCTGTAATTTTCGTCGGCGCTCCTCATAGTAACCAAGTGAGAATTATTTCCATGACGTCAGAGGGCGTTGTGCTGATCCGACGAGGCTCCGTAGTTCCTCGATCTTCTCCTTGCATTGATGGTCTACCGCGAGTCAGGGCGACGCCCTGCTTTCTTGGTCGCTGCCAAGAGTATGAAGCGGAAGGTTGTAGGATTCCTCGCCAAGAATTTGTCTAGCAGTGCGCATACACCCTAACCTACTACCTGTTTTCCTTTCGGTTGATCCTCTATTAGTCCCTGTCTCTCGTGCCCAGGACTCTGCTAAAGCCGGAACAGGAAAAATGTGCCTGTCGCCAGACGACCCCTGCCTTGTCCTCGGCGAAGGTACCAAGTTTCTTGAAGAGTTGAGGCCAAAGATGCAGATCATGTTGTCCAAGGTTGTCAACTCTTCCATCGCTGAAGTGGTGGAGGTCATCTCGGATACACTGCTCAGAATCAAGAACGAATTTCACAGTGAAACAGAAAAGTGCACAAAACTTGTCCGTGAAAAGGTGGAAGAAGCCAAGTCGCAGGGCATAGGTGGCCTGACATTCAAAACGCTCCCTTATGTCGATCAGAATGAAATGTACCAGGATGTTTACCAGCGATTGCGAGATGGTCATTGCGTTGCAGTCTATCCAGAAGGTATGTTACTACTACAGGACGTGGCATATTGAGAGCTTATTCACCATGTAGGGGGTAGCCACGACAGAACAGATCTTCTTCCCTTGAAGGCCGGTTTCGCAATGATGGCGTTAGGTACCATGGCTTGTTACCCGAATGTGGATGTGAAAATCGTACCGGTCGGGCTGTCTTACTTTCATGCACACCGTTTCCGGTCGCGTGCGGTTATCGAATTCGGACCTCCTTTAAATGTTTCATCTGAACTGGTCGAAAAGTTCAAAAACGGAGGCCTGGACAAGCGAGAAGCGGTTTCTAAGCTTCTGAATCAGGTTTATGACGCTCTCAAAGCCGTAACAGTGCGAGCACCCGATTATGATACTCTCATGGTGCGTGATAAGCTAGAGGTTGTTGCTCGTGCGAGCTGACGCCTTGGCAGCTCATCCAAGCCGCACGACGACTTTATCAACCCCCTGGACAGCACCTTACTCTCGGTCAGGTTGTTGAACTGAACAAGCGCTTTCTACTTGCATATAGTTATTTCAAGGATGAACCCCGCATCCAAGCCCTGCGTAAAAAGGTTTTAAAATACAACCGTTTGCTCCGAGACTTGGGTTTGCGAGACCATCAGGTTCGACTGCCAATCATCAATCATAACTTGTAAATGACATTTGGACCAGGTACCCCGGGCCCAGAAGGCCAGCTGGAAGACGTTTGGGCTCTTACTTTACCGCATCGGACTCCTACTAGTTTGGACGGTCTTTTCATTGCCAGGCGTGGTCTTGCATGCACCTATCTTTGTCACAGCATCGGTAGTGTCCAAAATTAAGGCCAAAGGTAATGTCATAAGATCTTGTCATCCCATGTCTCAGGTACTTATGCGTCCCCAGAGGCTCTCGCTGCGTCAGCAGTAAAGGTTGCGGGGCGAGATGTCCTCGCAACGTGGAAAGTCTTGATTTCACTTGTCATGACTCCAGCCCTCTATTTGTTCTACGCAATTGTTGCAACGATAGTTGCTGTCAAAGCAAATCTACCCACGAATTGGATTCTCTGGACGCCTTTCCTCGTATTATTCGCCCTTCCATGCATTGGCTATGCGGCTCTCAAGTTCGGTGAAGCCGGTATGGATGTGCTAAAGTTGGTCCTGCTATTCACAGAAGTTCGATCACTTAGCTTAGTTGCTTCGTAGATCACTAGGCCCTCTCATCATTGCTCTCATTCCTGGGAAAGATCGTTACTTAGAACATTTGAAGCGAGTTCGGCAAGAGTTGGCTAATGAACTCGGCGAAGCTATTGACGAGTTTGGGCCACAAATCTGGGATGATTTCGATAAGGTATAGTTTCGATCAAGTCTAGGCCGACTAGAATATTAATCATTTGTTTGATAGTACCGCATTCTTTCCCCGTCTGCAAGTGTTCCCCCGTCCTCCGGTAAACATGGGAAGAACGGAGCAGGCGCTGTCGATTCGCAAGGTAACTTGCTCTCGCACCCCATGGTACGTGCCTCTGATGTCTGTGCGACGGATAACGAGACTTACCGTGCTGTGGCAAGACTTGGCTTGACGAGTTCCTCTTTGGTTGGAGTCGTAGTGCCGAGACAAGTCGTGAAGTTAGTAGAGCTGGGTCTCCGAAAGGTTCAGATGATGAAGATGCAGGAGATTACGATAATTTACTGAGCGTTACACAATCGGAGGGGGTGACCACGGAATTTCAGGGTCGACGCGGATCGTACGCAGACTTGCAGAAACTACGAGTGGGTGGGAAGGCCGGTTAGCTGGGTGGGAGGATACGATTTTGTTGTACTGTAGTCCATATCACGCGTTCATCGATCATGTGCTCTTTCTCGGCGGTACTCGCCCCCAAGCTGCCAGTGCCAGTCAAACATCAATGACAGACATCTCTCGCCAACTCCGCCTCTATCTCGAGCGGTCCCCGCAGGCGTTGTCCCCCCAAGACGTTTATATCCTCCTCGATAACTTCGTCTCTGACTGCAACGCATCGGAAAAGCCCGAGGTTTCAATCTGCAACCTCGAGAATGAACTGCAAGTCATCCGGGATACACTTGACCTCAGCGAATGTGCGCAGACAGAGGACCTCCTTTGCGTACTACGTCACCTCGAGCCAGTGCTTTCATCCACATCCCTCATTTCTACCTGGTTTGATCTCGCGCTGCGGACTGCTTTGCGCGAGCCAAGATTGTCACAAAAAGCACTCACCCAAGCGAAGGATCTTGTCATCATAGCACTAGAAAAGCCCGACAATAGAGACCCCGAGATACAAGGTGAATTTAGAAGACGAATATTGGACCTTTACCTTTTGGATGCATCTAACGAAGCAGACCCGGAAGACGTACTCGAGTGGGCGGACCTGCCAGGGGAGCAACGCGATCAGCGGAGGATATGGAAGGAAAACCTCGAGGACATTCTTGTCGTGTTTGGCATGGATCAGCCCGAGGTGCGCTCTTAATTTCATACCATGATACCCGGATGTGAATATTTGCATCATAGGCATTCTTAATGCAGATTTTCCACTGCTTTGCCTCCCCCTCCTCTCGCCTGCAGCTGATTGGTCTACTCAATCGCTACACTACGGAACCTCTCTTTGAACAGCATGCATCCGTCTTGGCGTTACACCCACTTATGTCTTCTATCCTCACCTCGCTTCTGGTCGACGATTCCACGACCGCATGCACGATTAGCCTCACGATGCTTACTAAATTGTTGCCCATTTTTGCTGTCAAGGCTTGTTCCGCGCTGAAGCGGCTACTTCCCCAGCTCTTTGCAGTCCTTGCGCGTATACTTTGTTGGCCCGAGGGCGCACCGTCCACATCAACACACACTCCACTCCCGGATAGTACAACGTCTGACGAAGAACACGACACCGATGGGGGAGAAAATCCCGGACAGGCCACTGAGACCAAGCGGACTCTGGATGCGAACTTGGATTTACAATGGGAACGTCTCGAGTTATCATTTGATTCAACGGCAACATCCGCGCCCTCTCCCGAGCGATATTTCACATTCCTGTATTTCCTGTTTCCATGCAATCTTATCGCATTTCTGCGCGATCCCGTTGGTTACCTCGCTGAGAGGAAGGTAGAAAGACCGTACGCGGTAGATTGGGAAGATGCCTTAGATCACGAGCAGATCAAGACAAAAAGCGAGGTAGGGATTTCTGGTCGAGTATGGGTCCATATAATCTGACACTTGTTTACGAATAGCTACTTCTCAAACAGCGTACCACTCACCCGCAGATAATCTGGCACAGTGCGGAGACCGAGATTAGTGGGCCCGAGTTCTTCTCGCAATATGACACTGCTAGGATTGTTGCCGAAAGCTTGTTGCTCGAGTTACGACATTCTCATTTGGCGTGGCAAAGTGCAGTGCCGGAGGCGACCTCCGCAGAAAACAATGACGTTGCAGCCCCGCCGCCGTTGATAGTTGATACCGGTGATACGGGCTTAGGATCCATGAACTCGACTCCCCCTATGCGGACTGTCAAGATCCACAGCAAGCCACGGGTCTCACTCCAAGATATGGTCAATACATCCATTGCACTAAAATCCCACCTGGATGTCGACATTGTTGATCCAACACCTATTTGGCCGTATGCGCTGTTCCCATCCGAGGCCATGCCGCAGAGCCCGGGAAAGCCCGAACCGGGGAGTGGTTTGGTACAAGCGATTACGGGGCTCCAGCGCGAAGTGTTGCTACTGCGGAACGAGCTAAACTTCGAGTCGTGGCTTGCGAGAGAGAACGTGAGACAAATTGGGAGATTGTTTGAGCAAAGGATTATGAGTCGCAATGCGGAGGTGGAGAGGCAGAACCTGGTGAGTACTTTGTCCACCCATCACTGCCGTTGCAGCATACCTATCACACTTGGGTAGCACAATAAGTTGCGGGAGAACAAAGCGCAGATCAGCAGTTTACAGCGGAAGCTGAAGGAACATACTGAGCATTCGGAGATGACGAAAAAGAAATACGCGGATTGGAACGCGGAACTGAGTCGGAAATTGCAA
Organism: Russula aff. rugulosa BPL654; assembly: GCA_022496225.1. NCBI lineage: Eukaryota > Fungi > Basidiomycota > Agaricomycetes > Russulales > Russulaceae > Russula > Russula aff. rugulosa BPL654. The sequence continues at coordinate 55,277 of WTXE01000062.1, read as the reverse complement.
GATCTGAGGGAGCAAAAACGAAACTGGGTATCTGAAACTGCGGCATTACGTTTGACAGAAAAGGAACTTCGGGTTCGTTCGTTGTTATCGATGTCATTGAGAGATGATTCACGATGGCGTACAGGCACAATTTGTAGCCCAGGGCAATCTACTCGCCGAAGCAGAACGGCGCGAGTCACAGTTGCGGACTTCTATCAAGGAGACAGAGCACAAGGTTGCACGACTGAAAGATTACGAACAACGGATCGAACAGCACACAGCGATGCAGCGATTATGGTGAGATAGGGGAATTGCGGTACACGATTTGGAATCCATTGACGAATGATTACAGGGATGTGGACGTGCAGAAATACAAAGAACAGACCGAAGCGATGAAAGTACTGGTCAGCAAATACAAGAAGATGGAGTTACGGCTGGATGCGTATGAGGGGACCCACGGCATGATGGAAGAACAAGCGCGGTGAGGGTATCTCACAGCTTGTATTTGATGTACATATTTCACTGAGAAGGCATTTATGTACCAGGGCGTCACGGCGGCAGATCCAAACCATGGAGGCGAAACTCAAGCTAATCCCTACTAACAGAACGCCAACGAAGACGCCCAGGACATCCTCCGGAACAGAGTTTTCGAGACTAAGAGAAGAAAACGGGAAACTACATGGGGAAAATGTAGAGCTGAAAGACGAGATAGAGGAACTCAAGGCGATGGTCGAGCTGCTGCGGGCGCAGGTAAGAGGACATTCGGGATTGTTGAGCGAGCCATCGCGCAGCCCCGTGATTGGAAGCGCGGTGCTGCGACCGTAGTTATGTGGTTGTTTATCAGATTTGGTAAAGTAAAGAAGGTTCTCGAAGCATTGCAGGCGTGGGAATAATCGTAGGAGGCGTATCGAAACTTCGAGAACAAAAAATCCTGTTGAGATAAATTGGCTCGACGGCTCTCCCTTTTAACATCCTCGTCTCCTGTTCTCCTGTTTTCCCACCTTGCGCATCAAAAAAAAATGTCTGCACCCGAACCAGAAAGCTTTGGCTTCCAGGCTGAGATCTCTCAGTTGCTCGACTTGATCATCAGTAAGTCATGTTATCTTTGTGTAATTAGCGACGCGACGCCTAACCCGCCTTAACCATCCTTCAGACACTTTCTACTCGAACAAAGAAATTTTCCTCCGTGAAATCATCTCCAATGGTTCTGATGCTCTTGACAAGATTCGCTACGCCTCCCTCACTGATCCCTCCGTTCTCGAGTCGGAGAAGGAGCTCTTTATTCGCATAACCCCAGACAAAGAAAATAAGATCCTCTCTCTCCGCGATAGTGGCATCGGCATGACCAAGGCTGATATGGTCAATAACCTTGGTACCATTGCCAAGTCCGGGACGAAGGTATATTCTGAACCAATTATCCACGCTTGGCTTGTCATTCTGATGTCTCGTCCTAGGGGTTTATGGAAGCGCTCAGCTCTGGCGCTGATATCTCCATGATTGGCCAGTTTGGTGTCGGCTTCTATTCTGCCTACCTCGTGGCCGAGCGTGTTCAAGTCATCTCAAAGCACAACGACGATGAGCAGTACATTTGGGAGTCTGCCGCGGGTGGCACTTTCACTATTACCCTTGACACCGTGAACCCACCGCTCGGCCGCGGTACTGAGGTTCGCCTATACCTAAAGGAGGACCAGGCGGAATATCTTGAAGAGAAGCGGATCAAGGATGTCGTTAAGAAGCACTCTGAATTTATCTCCTATCCTATCCAACTCGTCGTCACCAAGGAAGTCGAAAAGGTTTGTGGTCCTCACTCCTGCATCTCTGTCGTGCCTGATCCCGTGTCGCAGGAGGTCGAGGATGACGAAGAAGAGGCCAAGGAGGAGAAGGAGGAGGAGGAGGATGAAGAAGGGAAGGCCAAAGTTGAGGAGGTCGAGGACGAAGAAGCTAAGGAAAAGAAGAAAAAGAAGGTCAAGGAGCAGACCAAGGTCAACGAGGAGCTCAACAAGACGAAGCCTATCTGGACGCGTAATCCGAACGACATTACGCAAGAAGAGTATGGGGCCTTCTACAAGTCGCTTACCAACGACTGGGAGGAACATCTTGCTGTCAAGCACTTCTCCGTCGAGGGTCAACTTGAGTTCAAGGCTATCCTTTATGTCCCAAAGCGGTATGTCACCATCATTCCTTTACATGCTGGTCATTCCTGACCAAGTCGTAGTGCTCCCTTCGATCTATTTGAGAGCAAGAAAAAGCGCAACAATATCAAACTCTACGTCCGGCGCGTGTTCATCATGGATGACTGTGAGGACCTCATTCCGGAGTACCTCAACTTTGTCAAGGGAATCGTCGATTCGGAAGATTTGCCTCTCAACATCTCGCGTGAGACACTTCAGCAGAACAAGATCCTTAAAGTCATCCGCAAGCACATCGTCAAGAAGTGCATGGATCTGTTCTCGGAGATCGCTGAAGACAAAGACAACTTCCAGAAGTTCTATGAGGCCTTCGGGAAAAACATCAAGCTTGGTATTCATGAGGACGCCCAGAACCGTAGCAAACTTGCGGAATTCCTGCGTTTCCATTCGACGAGGTCCGTTGATGACCAGATTACCCTCAAGGGTTTGTATCCCATTGCATGTGCGCCTTCCTTCTGCTAATTATGAATCCCCAGACTATATCACACGCATGCCTTCGGGACAAAAGGCAATTTACTACCTGACGGGTGAATCGCTTGCTGCCATCAGGGACTCGCCTTTCTTGGAGGTCCTCAGGAAAAAAGGTTTTGAGGTCCTCCTACTCGTGGATCCCATCGACGAGTATGCGATGTCGCAGTTGAAGGAGTTCGATGGCCACAAGCTTGAGTCTGTGTCAAAGGAAGGTCTCGAGCTCGAGGAAACGGACGAGGAGAAAAAAGCGCGCGAAGAAGAGGCTAAGTCCTACGAAGACTTGTGCAAAGTTATCAAGGATGCGCTTGGCGAAAAGGTTGAGAAGGTCGTTGTATCGAACCGTATCTCCGACTCGCCTTGTGTGTTGGTCACTGGCCAGTTTGGTTGGTCATCGAATATGGTGGGTTTGGGGTTTTCCCTTGGACCGCTGATTCGAAGACCAGAAACTGATAACCTGCGTTGTCTTTAGGAGCGAATTATGAAGGCTCAGGCCCTTCGTGACACCTCGATGTCGTCTTACATGGCCTCAAAGAAGACCCTTGAGCTCAACCCTAATCACCCTATTGTTAAAGAGCTCAGACGGAAAGTGTCGGAAGACAAGGCTGACAAGTCGGTCCGAGATTTGACGTATCTGTTGTTCGAGACTGCTCTCCTCACTTCTGGGTTCTCGCTTGAGGAGCCGACATCCTTTGCCAAGCGGATCCACCGCATGATCTCGTAAGTGATATGTCTTTAGTGCACCCCAATTATGACTAAAAACTTCCCTGATCAATTCTAGACTTGGTCTTGATGTTGACGAGGAAGAGGAGGCAGCGCCCATTGCCGAGGAGGCGGCCCCTGTGGAGGCAGAAGCCGTCTCTACGTCCGCAATGGAGGAGATCGACTAGAACTGCTGCACGGACTGCAAAGGGCTCTGAAGTAAAATCGTTTAGTTCCTGTGTATTACGCTCCCACGTTCATTTTCCCATAATGTTCTACTGCATCATCATATAGCTATCCACAAAAGTGCATTTTTCTTTCATGGTCGTCTATTTCTGGCTACCTGAGTAACTTACAATCGAGCGATTGTAAGTTACTTTGATAGGTGCCTCGCTCACAGCCTCAAACAACCCAGTATGGGAAATAATAATGCATGTTGACGCGAGGCGCAGTCTTTCTCCCGATGCCGTAGTTATTAGCGTTGAGAGGGCGGTGTCAGTCAACTGAGAGCCGCTGAAGGTAGTCGCCGTACCGAACGACGTGACTAATGTCCCCTCTACTTCCTCTCATCAATGGTACTCGTTCATCTCCCCACATATGGATTTAGGGATGCCCGGCACGTCTTCACTGCCACGAACGTGATCCCATCGACTCATGCTGATAGCCTTGTACAGATGAGTCCGCGTGCGATCCTCGTGTTTCGCCCTCATGTTTCGTCCTCGGGTCAAACCATCAAGTTCGCAACGCCGGTTGGCAACTATCCGATATGGACCCTGGCAAGAAGACACGGGAGTCATCGCGGGAGTCATTGTTCGCATCGGAATATATTTTCCAAAGAAAGCGAGATAATAGGGTTACTCGGGCGACGCTGTAAAACGAGGCTCAGAGGCGCGCCATTGTTCGCTAAATTTGTTATGATTTGTCAGCAAAACAGGCGGGGGCAACGTGCACCGTTTTTGACACGCGGTAGCTTACTCTCTCCCATTGTCCGTTCCCCTCTCCATATAACTCCAGTCCCTCCTTTCTTACCTTTTTCTTTTCGTCCCCGTACGTCCCCCCATAAACGCCAACTTCATCAATCCCGTTTGATAGCTGTCATCCAGCCCCAATTCGTCTCGACTAAGCAAGATCTCACAATGCCCCCGATCCCCATTATCGCCCCCCAGCCTCGCCGTTTACTCCCGCAACCGACGATTATTGACACATCGGCGCCGGTGTTGCCCATCAACCTCGACGATCCGTTCATCGTGAGCGTTTTGTGTTGTCTCTGCTTACCTTATCAGAGGACTCATATCTGTCTGACGCAAGTGCCACACACCTGCCCCCAAGAACGCTCAGCTTCCTCGCCTCATGTCTCCTATCCGTATTCACCATCGTACCAAGCGCTCTCTGGTTTGTCTTTCTTTCATCCGGACAATTAGAAACTTCCGTTGATTTCGCTCTTATCTTTTTCAAAGGCATCGCGGTCTCCGACACCTTGTAGCTCTATCAAACGACAAGTGGTTTGCCCTCCACGTACCCCCCGCCGTCGGCGGCACAATATACGCCCAGAAGCTATCATTGCGCCCCGTGTGATTAACTTCGATTCGCTTCCATGGATTTCCGCTCTGGACGACCCCGTGCTTACGGCAGGAAACCCCTGGGACTCCGATCTCTCAGGACTTGCTTCTGCAGAATATATGCGTGTTTCCGGTCTTGGCCCGGTCCGCCGACGCAAGTCTATCTCAAGAGATCGGACAGAGCCTCTTGTTCCACTCGTTTCGCGGCCGTCGAGTGCAACATCGACCCCCCCACCGCGGTTCCCGTCGCCGTCACGAGTTCAATTCGTTGGTCTAATGCCAATTATGACGCCCGCTCAGGAAGCAACGTGGTGACATGTATAGCGTCGTCCCATTCCGTTTCCCCCACTTAGAAAGTCCTTTTAATCCTCACCCCTTTCATCACGTCACCATTCCCTTTTTCATCAACGGACGTTCCCATCATCGCATGCAATCCGGATTCACCCGTGCCCTATTCCTGCAAGTCAGCATCATCAATTGTGACCGTATTCAATCGCATATATATTTCACCATCTTTTCACATTTCATTCATTCTTATCTCACTTTTTTTCTTCGACCGTTCAAATTGCCCGTACTTGATCGTACGACGTCCATTCACCTTAACCGTTCGTCGTTTGTGCGTTCAGTCTGTGACGTTGATATTATATTTGTGTATTGTGAGCCGATCAGGTTCTGCAGCACCTCATCACACTTTCTTCTTCAATGCATCTATCTATGATGTTTCAAGTTTTCTCCCCCTCCCCCTCATCAACAGTTTCCTTATAACGTGTACATGTATCAACGACATTTCTCTGCCTTCACGTATTCCTGTACAAGTTGTTCCTATACAGTGTGCAATACAGTATTGTGATCAACAGTTTGATAATAATGTCATAATTCATGGCGTCGGGGGTCGTCATTATGAGAATGATTCTCATAGGAAGTCTTTTTTTGGCCCGTTAGGGACGCTTTCCCAAGCAATTCATTATGACATATTCGACTCCATCGTAATTTTGGCTCTGCACAACCTTTTTTCTCACAACATTTGATATGCAGGGGAAAGGGAAGATAATAATTTCAAAAAATTACTGCCCCAGTGAGGCTCGAACTCACGACCTTCCGATGAGCTTTCCCCCAATGTGGGATAACAGTCGGACGCTGTAACCAACTCAGCCATGGGGCACGTATTATGACTCGAATCCGTAACGTCTAAAGACAATGTAATGGCAATAGCACTGAGCACTGAGTCCCCGTCCAAGGTGACTCATGGCAATTTTTTTTCCCAGCCAACTATTGTACTCCAAACACAATATTTACGCCGAAGCCTGAGATCCCGCTTCAGAAACGAATTTCTCCATGAACTGAATGAGAGTGTCTGCGCTTGCTTCCGTGATAGCATTATAGAGGGATACACGGACGCCTGTTAACGCAATGAAATTCGATGAGTGCCGCTCAGGTTGCGCGAGAATGGTGTGTACATACCTCCAACCGACCTATTGCCATCGATACAGCCACGTGAAATGTCAAAAGGTCTGCGAAGGTATGATGTATGCAAGCGAACGACTCACCGGTGACCCTTCAAGCCTTTCATACCCGCCTTTTCTGCGCCCGCAAGGAAGCGTGCCTCTGCTCCTTCCCCGAGGATATTGAAGACGACATTCATCCAGCTACCTGATCCTGATTGCGCCCTGCCTTGGAACACCCCGCGCTCCTCGCCCGCTCGAATAGCAGCGTATACCTTTTCCGCCTTTCTTCTATTGACCGTCTCGAAGTACGCGAGGCCGCCTAGTTCCTTCATATACTCGAGGACGAGCCCGGTGATGTAGATGGAGAGCACCGACGGGGTGTTGTGCAGGCTCTTGGTCTGCGCGAGCGTCGTGTAGGACAGACATAGCGGAACGGGTATCGCGCCGAGCTTGGCCGCTGCGTCGACGTCGACGAGACAATCCTGTCGCACGATGAGGATCGTCAAACCTGCGGGACCGACGTTTTTCTGCGCGCCGGCAAAGATGACGGCATGCTCGCTGAGATTCGGGATTGGGCGGGACATGAATGAGGACGAGTGGTCGCCAACGAGCGGGAGGAGGCCGTTGGGCTCACGCGGCAGGAGTTTGAATGGGAAGGACGTTGGCGCATCGGGATCCGGTGAGTACTGGACGCCATCGATCGTCTCGTTCTCACAGTAATAGATGAGCGCGGGCGCGCGGGAGAAGGAATACTCGCCGTGCAACGGTATGTTGTCGAAGGAGACGTTATCCTTGGAATACTTGCGTGAATCGACTGCAAGTCTTGCACGGGCACCGCCGAGGCGTCTGGCCTCATCGAAGGCCTTTTTGCTCCATGAGCCCGTGAGGACGTAGTCCATCACGCGCTCATCGTCAGGGAGATCTGGATAGAGCAGCCTATGACGCGCAAGGAGGTTCAGCACGACGGCGGAGAATTGAGCGGTCCCGCCGCCCTGCGTGAAGAGGATAGAGTGCGTTGGGGGGACGTCCAACTGGGTCCTGATGAGATTTTCGGCGTTTCGGATAAACGCGACGAACTCCTTGGAGCGATGTGAAAGCTCGGCGATGCCGATGCCTGTATCATTGAAGTTGAGTAATCCCTGAGCTGCTTTCTTGAGTACGGGTTGAGGAAGGGCAGAGGGACCCGCTCCAAAGTTGATGACCCGTGAGGTTGCCATCGTTGAAGTTAGTAGTTGACTCGAGGCAAGATGAAATTGAATTAATAACTTGGCAACCGCGATGGTTAGGAAAGTAGCGAGCAATAAGGGACGTGCTGCCCAGCCTCCGGGTCCCGCTCCCAAAGCGATCCCCTTCCCTAGATTATCAGAGAAGAGTCACATACCATGCCATACATTTCTGGAGGATCAGATTTTACTGCTAAGCGTGCGCCTCTATTGTCATCTTTTACTTTTCTGGACGCCAAAACAGCGCCGCAGAACGTGCTGACTTCAGCAGAATGCCAATCTTTTGTCGACTTTATTGACTCCCAACCCCTCGAATTGACTCCACCAAAAAAACGTGGGGAGGCAGTTAGAGTCAATTGTAATCATTTTTCTCGTTTGACAGTAAACGCCGGAGCTTAGCGTCGTCTCAGACAGGTTCTCCATTTCTTCGCCTGAGTTTGCAGATCGACTATGGGCCGTACTCCGCCCCCATTTGCCCTCGTTTCCGTATCCTGCCTCGATGAAACGGCCGAATTCGAGTGCTAGGGCAGCCCATTCACTGAACTCAAACATTCGTTTGTACAAATACACACCGTCGCAGCATTTTAACCCTCACTATGACGATTCCGTACGCGATGCGAAGACCGGTGCAGTCTCGGAATGGACACTACTCATATACCTTACTGGTGTCGAGGATGGTGTGCAAGGCGGGGAGGTACGTATTTGATGGGAACCGTCTAGAGCCTGTACTCAATTATCGCAGACAGTTTTCTATCTCAACAGCAAAGCGAAAGCTTCGGAATCCATGGTGGCGCCGCTAACACGGGGGACAGCCCTTCTTCATAGGTCAGCATAGATAGATACGCTTGCCGCGGTACACGGGAGATGCTAAAGTAAAGTCTTCTCCTAGACATGGCAACGAGTGTCTCCTCCACGAGGGCTCTCAGGTCCGGAATGGCACTAAATACATCCTCCGCTCCGATATCATGTTTTGGATTAGGATACAGCCGATGCAGGGAGTAAATGAGACGACTAGGAGATATCATACAGGTGCTACCTTCTACTCTTCTTTTTCTTCATGGGCATTCCTGCCTGTACTACGTCGTCATCCCGATCTCTCACATCCTTATCCTCACCCTCACCCTTTCTCCGCTTCCGATGTCCCTTCTTTCCACCTTCTTCCCTGAGTTCTGTGGCTGCCAGTCGCCCAGCCTCGTTTACCCTTTCACGCAACAAAGCTATCTCTTCCTTGTCGGTGGGCCAAAGGTCCATCTTTTTGTTAATCACGGCTTCAATTCGTTGGACTAATTCAACGTCATATTGCGTGACGAGTGTTATGGATTTCCCCGCACGCCCAGCGCGGGCTGTGCGGCCAACCCGGTGGATATAATCTTTAGAATGTGTGGGGATATCAAAGTTGATGACGATGTCGACAGCCGGAATGTCGAGACCACTGGAAAGGTTCCGCCTCTATCAGCAGCTCTTACTTCCGCATGTACGGGACCTACCGGCTAGCCACATCTGTAGCTACTAGAATGTTTCTTGATCCGCTCTGAAATTTACTTAGAGAGCCGAGGCGCTGACTTTGACTCAGCTGTCCATGAAGAGGGATTGCGGCGAAGCTCAGATTACGCAGCACAATTGAAAGCCTGTTCGAGGCTTGTATTTCATATGTTGTGTTAGAGGGATGGCAAGACATACCGTTGTGCATCATGAACGGTCCGTATAAAGACCATTACAGTACGATACAATAATAATTATTTCACATTTTGTTCGACTTCTTTCTCTGCAAGCTTGCAACCACAGTATTGCAGGCTGTTTCGGACAAAACACGTTTCCTATGCAATACAGACTACCCTGAACGTGCGTTGCGTATTATCCACTCAGGCCAGCACCGGCAATCAATTGGGCGATTTCTAATACGCCTCACCACTCTTTGACTACGATTTCAATCGCACCCGATACCTTAGCCAGAGAAACACTGAACGGATGGAAGATAAAAGGAGCGGACGGGCTTCAAAACTCCGGTTCTCGCTGTCGAGATGTGATCCTAAGGTGGGTGGGCACAGAAGAACGACTTGATCCTCCTCTGTCTGACCGTGCTCTACAGAGCTTTGTATGCATCATTCAATAGAATACAGTATTGATCTACATCACGGACCTAAAACGAAATAGGCGCGACGCTTCATGCATGGAGGCGATATTGCATGAGGACAGAGACGATGACTTGGTGACCCGTCTTCGAGTCATTATCGAGTAGCGGTAGACTATGGGCGTGCATTTAAATAAGACGTTGGGGGCATCGTAAAGAGAGGCATTGGGATGTTCGCTACACCGCGGCACGACGATCAGCCCTGCAAGGCCAAGAGGGATACTTACCACAAAGCGTGGCGTGACATGATCATTGGTTCGACTCGGAATCAACCTAAGGTCGATTTCGTTAGCCGGGTGCCGCCGGTGCTCAAAAACAGGTATTCAACGCCTACCTGTTCCTCCCCTTCAGCATCTATTTCCATCTCGATGTCATCCACCCCAACAGACTCGCCCTGATGACTCCGGTTAGTGCCAGAATGAATATACAGTAGCTCATGTCTACTTACACTCGGTGCCATTGCACGATTAAAGTCTTCAGTAGAAAGTTTGAACGATGAAATTTTGAGGACGGCAGTGTGTACTTGAATCTCCCTTTTTTCAGCAACTGGGTATTTTTTTCTCCTCAACTCGGACGCGGTTTCAGTTTGATCCGTCACAAAAACATGATGCCAACTTCGATTCTTCTTAATTGTGGGGGGAAATTATCTTCCAATTTCTGGAAGCCTTTGTCTTTCATGCTGTGCTCGGCGGCAACTGTCACTTGAATTGTGACAATCTCTGCATCTGTTAAAATGACGGCATCAAAGGTGGCATCTGACCGTGATGCCGGGATCCAACCACATGGGATTTCATGTTGATTTGCGGTACCATAGCCCTTTGTGCCTGCTTCTCCTCCATGTACAATCACGTTCTCCAACCCAACTGGTCGGATACGAAGCTGTTCCAGTTCCGACCTTGATTTTGCAGATCTGGATGGCAATGCAAGAGTGCATAATAGTTCATTGTTCGGGTTGGAAGAAAGCCAGATGTAAAAAACTTCTCAAAAACGTAGCCAAATGCCCCTCGGGAAAAAGGGTAGTCGCTTGCTTTGAAGTAAAACGAAATTTGATCAGCTGCGTCGATGCTGGAAATCGCTTTGTTGACAATATGAGAGAGGTGTCGTGTTGACACTCGCAAAGCTAATACGTCCCTGTTGGGACCGGCCGGAATTCTAGTGGTGAGAAGTAGGTGCGAATATTCTTCATTATTTTTCTCCATGGCTACGGCGATGGGATTTTCAGCAAATTTCTTGGCTGCCAGGTTTACTTTGATTTCGAGTGCCTCTTCCGACATCATGCCCGATGCCAATGCAAGGCAGGTGCGTGCAGATGGTCCCCATTTGTCAAAGTAATTCATGAAACGTTCGACATTGTGTCCATGAATAATGCTGTGGGAATAAGATTAGTAAGCCCGAACATATTGATTGTGATGAAGACTTACCTAAGCGCTCGTGATTCTTCACGAGTTATGCAGTCCATTATGAAAAGGCCTGCCATACATTCCTTACTAAATCGGTCATATTGTTTTGCTGCTGGAGATGACGTTAGGAGAATCCATGCCGTTCCCATCCGACTACCTGACTGAAAAGCACTACATGGCAACTTGCTCGTCTCAGTAGAGTCCGACAGTGCCCAAGTTGTCTTTTCAAAACGAAAACATGTCCCCATATTATCGTTTTGGTGCATTTCAACACCATCTTGATGGAAAATGAAAAAAACCTTGTCACGTTGTAGGGCAACGCGCTGCCCTTTGTTTAGAAGCCAGAGAAGGGCATAATAAATAAATATTGATTTGCCTGGGATGTTATGAGTATACAATATAGGTAAAATTATCCTTCTGTAATGAATGCGTACCAATCCCTGGGTGACCCGTTACCACTATCCCCCCAGAATCGTCCTGGGCCTTCTGGCGCTTCTCCAGAGCGTCCAGGGTAAAATCGTATTCCTTGCGGACGAGGATGGCTTTGGCATTGCACCCTAGTTGTTGGAGTTCTAATATTTCCACCTGAGTGGCGGGCAGGTATTTGTGGCCAATGACGTCTTCTAGTCTACCGTTAAGGTCCTTTTTCCACATGGCCTCATGCAACTTCTGGGCCGAACTATACATTATTAAAGCGTCGGATGGGACTGAACCGAGGAGGAACATGATTAGATTTCCCAAAAACTAGAAGAAAAAACTACTCACACCTTTCAGTCATGGGGAGCGGTCGGGGTGCAGCGCGAACTAAAGTAAAAACACATAATAGGTTGCAATGAAGGACGAAGACATTGTCAGCAAGGAAGCAAGGAGGGACGTAGTGGAGTGAGAAGCGAGGTTAAAGACATTCGAGACACAATTCAATTACAAAAGCCATTCAAAACACCGTGACATGACCGAAAAGAGCCACTTGCACTTACCACGAGTGGGAAGCTTAAGCTCTACAAAAATGTGGAGGTGGTTATTGGGAGGTGGCTCGGGCCATACTTCGAAGGTTCTTTCGTCTGGCCACAATCGTCGTTGACCGTTGGCATCGGGCTTATATTGGCCATCACTTATTTCCCCACGGACCGCAGCGAGATCTACATTGACCTGCGGATGTCATAACCCAGCAGAGAATATTTGATATTACATTAATGTTCACATAGAGATCATGATATAACACACCTTTGTGAGAATGAGGCTCGTATACCTACACTCGACGATGTACTTGACATGTTGGTCATAAATTTGCTTCATCAGTTCTTCAACGATTTCGCGAGGTGAAATAAAGACTTTAACATAGGTGCGTTGGCCTTCGATGTAGCACCACAGTTGTTGTTCGGTCATTGGGTCGAGAAAGGTTGGGGACCAGCGAGTGGTGGGGATGTGATGGAGAGGGGTTGCAGTGGCTTTAACGCAATCAGTGATTAGCAGTGCCACACCTCACGTGACTCGTGAAACCAACTCCTTACAGGCAACGAGTTTCTCCTCCACGAGGGCTCTCAGGTCCGGAATGGCACTAAATACATCCTCCGCTCCGATATCATGTTTTTGGATTAGGATACAGCCGATGCAGGGAGTAAATGAGACAATAGGAGATATCATACAGGTGCTACCTTCTACTCTTCTTTTTCTTCATGGGCATTCCTGCCTGTACTACGTCGTCATCCCGATCTCTCACATCCTTATCCTCACCCTCACCCTTTCTCCGCTTCCGATGTCCCTTCTTTCCACCTTCTTCCCTGAGTTCTGTGGCTGCCAGTCGCCCAGCCTCGTTTACCCTTTCACGCAACAAAGCTATCTCTTCCTTGTCGGTGGGCCAAAGGTCCATCTTTTTGTTAATCACGGCTTCAATTCGCTGGACTAATTCAACGTCATATTGCGTGACGAGTGTTATGGATTTCCCCGCACGCCCAGCGCGGGCTGTGCGGCCAACCCGGTGGATATAATCTTTAGAATGTGTGGGGATATCAAAGTTGATGACGATGTCGACCGCCGGAATGTCGAGACCACTGGAAATGTTCCGTCTCTATCAGCGGCTCTTACTTCCGCATATACGGGGACCTACCGGCTAGCCACATCTGTAGCTACTAGAATGTTTCTTGATCCGCTCTGAAATTTACTTAGAGAGCCGAGGCGCTGACTTTGGCTCAGCTGTCCATGAAGAGGGATTGCGGCGAAGCTCAGATTACGAAGCACAATTGAAAGCCTGTTCGAGGCTTGTATTTCGTATGCTGTGTTAGAGGAATGGCAAGACATACCGTTGTGCATCATGAACGGTCCGTGTAAAGACCATTATAGAGTTTTGCGCTAAAGAATTTGCAAGGTAGACGAGATGAACGTCCTTTTGTGATAGTGGCATGAAAAGGTAGTACTGCAATAAAGTGGACACCGTGGAATACCTGCGCGACGACAAACAGTCAGACTTGCGAAGGACACCAAACGGTCGAGAAACTCTTTTACTTTGTCGAGACTTCCACTCGGACAGGATTTGACAAGCTTGCACGTTGGAGTTTATCGACTTTGGTTGTCATCGTCGCCGAATACAAGTATGTGGTTCGCTCCTTCGGTATGGCCCTAAGAATAGCGTCGATATCGGGCCCAAAGTCCATATCCAACAAACGATCTGCCTCGTCAAGGACCTGCGGGAGCAGTAAGGCAACTATGGTGAAAAGGAAAGAAATGGTAGCATAGAATTTGCTCACCAGAAACCTGAGACCACGCAGACTGAATCCCTTCGTGTTCTCCAAGTGATCCTTCAATCGCCCAGGAGTGGCCACAACGATATGCGGCTTCTTAGCCAGCGCGATCGACTGCGTTACCAAGTCCATTCCACCGACGAGGACTGTGCAGCGTACGCCCATAGCCGAACCGAGCGCGTCAAATTGCTGTGAAATCTGGTATGCCAACTCGCGCGTCGGTGCAAGTACGCATGCAAAAAGACCCTTTGGTTCATCCCATAGCTTCTGGAGGATGGGTAGCGCGAAAGCTGCGGTCTTTCCGGAGCCGGTGGAGGCTACACCGATTATGTCTCGTCCCTCAAGAGCAGGAGGAAGTGCCTCAAGTTGAATGTCCGTTGGAGTTTTGTAATCAAGTCGTTCGATTGCCTCTAGAAGAGGCTGTATGAGCCCGAGTGAGCCGAATGACGGCTTTTGCTTTTGGGACGATGTTGATTGCTCTGGCTCTGCAGAAGGCATAATTGAATTATGTAATCTGTCTACATCGACTGCTCGCCCATCCCGACTATGAATGTACTCCGGCCACCTCTGGGAAGTATAAGCACCTTCTCAGCTCCATATACCTGATGGGTCTCAATGTTCGGAAGTGACGATGTTCTCATGGTCATCTGCCCTTCGAGAGGCTTGGGGAAAACTACCACTTTTGGCAAGGATAACTCGCCGTGGTGGAGAGCGATCAGTGTCATCGGAATCGTCAAGGTTGACCCATCCTGGACTGATTCAGCCGCCAAAAGCTAGTCACATAGATACAGACCTACAGTTGCCTCAAAGTCTCCGCGTTTTCGCCCACCTATGAGCCAGTCTCGCACCATCTCTTCAACGTCGAACCGCATCTGATATGATTTGCGACTGGGGTCTTGTTTCATGCCCCAGTGGAAGGAGGTCTGAATGTTTAACAAGACCGAAATAGGCTGTCCGGCGTATAACGGAGGTGATGGATGTATTGGCGTCGACTCCCCTGAGGAAGGCGTTGCTAGAATGCGGAATCGCACTGAGGCAAGTATCTGCAGTATTACAACGTGGATGAGAACGTGATTAGACCCGGACGTGATGATGAAGACTTACGTCCATAAGTGGTACGTCAACCTGAATACGAATTTCTCGCCAGGGACGGCTCATCACCACCCCAGGTCTACCCTTTTCTAGGATCTACGGAATGATCACATCCTCGCGATGACTCCTGTACTTGGGTAACTCACCACTCGAATCCGGGTTAGGACTTCCTTTAGTCTCGCGTCATCGTCGGATGCTGGGACCTTCAGCTCGCCAGTAATGCTATAGAGTTCAACCCAATTTGCATCACTTTCGAGGGCCTGAATCATGTGTGCAATCAGGCTACTGCGATCGGCGCTATGTTGAGGGAATTCGTCGAGGGCTTCATCAACAGCTTGTTCGAGCACAGCTTCAACCTCTGATAATCAAGGTCAGATAATATGTTTGGGACGAGATGTATCCTAACCGTCTCGCAACATTCGATATTTGATGCATAGATTCAACGGGTCAAACACTAGTATCAATTGGTCTAAGAAATCGGTAACAGAACCCGGGAATCTTACCTCGGCCGTGTCGCGAGACAAGTTCAAACAAAAAGTGTGCGGGACGCGTAGGGGTGATGGTCTAAAAAAACATGAGTGACACCTGCGATCTCATGCTTCTTGGGGACGAACAATAATTTCGCGTGTTTGTGAGAGCGTACCAAAGATGGAAAGCCCTTGTTCGTCTTTCTCAATCTCCAAAGTAGCTGAAGATACACGGATGTATTGTTGCGCAATCGCTGATATCGTGAACCTTGAAAACAGTCTGATAAAACATATGAGAAGGGTGAATATGTCCGAATATGCTCTTATCATAACCTCTCTCCTCGGAAGAAATCTTGGACATTAACAGTGACTGGTAGAGATGCCTGCACTCTGCTGCTCTGCAACAGACTGCGATTGACTGATGGCTCCCGTTGGGTGTTATATGTCACATGAATGGTTATTTGCTTTCATACATATCATGAGCGTACGTCCCACCCAAACAGTAAGGAGCAGGCACTGACCATGGTGTGGAGCGTTGACGTATCGCCGTGGGGTATTGATATTGAAACTTCGGAATCTTCAGCGAGGTTCAGCATTGAGATACTCTCGGCTGTACGCTCAAGAGATACCGAAGTTTCTGATAGGTAACATTAACAAGTGATTTGCTGACCTTCTGTGACTCACCACCGCCGTCTAACGCAGAGTCCTGGAAGTGAAAAGTAACGCCCGGTGGCCCGGAAAGTTTGAGCGTAGCCTTCAAAATGTAGTTTCGACCAGAAGAGACGGCCAACACAAGTTTCGAGGACATGCTCGGTCCTAATTCAACTACCCAAGACGAGTTTAAAAAGTTCAGCCCTGTTGATCTACCTGCTTACCAGTGCGGGGCCGCTTCAACTGAACATCGAAGGCACGCGTGTCCTTTACGAGCCGGATCAGGGTCGGGGCAGAATACTTGGTCCGTGAAGCCTTGCTGGAGCTCTTTGGAGTCGGTCTGTGATTCCACTGGAGAAGGAGATTTGACACAACCACCTCACTCTGTTCTAGAACATAAGTCCCCCAAGAGGAAGTCTCGGGTAGAGTAAGTCGCTCGAGTCCTGGACGACTCAGGGGACAACATACTGGACAAAACAACCTGAACGTTGAGGTTCCGGGCTCTATGGCATTCACTCCGATGCTGAATCTAAGCTTGTCGGATTCGCCGCCCGATAAGCTCACGTTGATTTCGCTTGCTGGGAGTGGCTTCGTGTGCGGTGGTCATGAGACAAATCGTCCTCGAAGACGGGACATGCACTCACGCAGGGCAAGGAATTGTGCACCAAAACACGTAGAAAACAACCGTCTTCATCTCCTGCGGGCACCACTGTTGTGTCTAATACTCGAACGGAGAGGGCGGGATGCTCTGGATACGACAACGCTGAATCCAATCTCAAGTTAGAACATCGATCGCGCCCGGGGAAGGAATAACGAACGTTCGCTGAGCTGGTCTACTGCTGTCTTCAACGAGTCCACTAGATTCGTTATGTACGTGGCGCTGTCTTCTTGATGTGTCAATTCATCATTAGGGCTACTCTCGCACACTTTGAGGTACGAGAGGGCAATGTTGATCCATTGTTTGTTTCTGTCGGTACCCGCAAGAGCATAGACGTTGAGTGCCTGTGATAGCATGTAAGACTCTAATGATATCCATTTATGCGGCGCGTAATGGGCTGGCAGCGATGAATATGTTTGAAGGGCGGAAGGCAATCGACTTCGGTGACTAGGAATGGGATCTATGAGACGGGACCAGATGACTCGGAACAACACTCATCACTAACGCGTCCAGCGCTGCCAGACTGCCGTGTAGCCTCAGCGCAAACTTGCGACGTCCAGCCTTTACATAGGCATCGATCGCGCGGTTGGTTAGTTTGACATATATATCGTAGAATGCCGTTTGGTCTTCTATGCACTTCAGAAATCGGAATTGGTGATGGAACGAGATCCTTGTTTCGCTCCGTCTGAGATGATAGGTACGCTGGGTGATGATAGCGAGAATGGTGATCTAGACGGCAGAAGGCCCAATTGTATACCAAATGCGTCCAGCTGGGACTATGTCGGCGATCACACAACCCGAGCGAAGGGATCTTACCTGATTGCGAGCCAGCTCAATTAGTTCGCCCTTGCAAGCATTGAATTGGTTAAGCACAACACCCTCCAGTTTGATGTCTTTCGCCCAGACATCAACCTGCTCCACTGCACTAAGTGCCGAAGAGTACGTCCAGGATTCGATAAAGTGCGGAGGTAGAATAACCTAACGTAGAGCACGTTGGAAATGAATCAATAAATCACCACGCAGTCGACTCACGCTGACTTCACGCAGGTGTCTCCCAAACGACGTGAGGAACATCGCGACTTTATTGCAAACATCAGTGACTTTGCCCATCTTCCCGAGGAGGTTGCATTGCCTCGCGAGCATGTATATACGGAGGTCGAAGATCGATACAGTATTGGCAACAATCAAGTCACGATATGGTTTCTTGGTTATCGAAAGTAGTGGCATGGAGTCGTCTTTTGGACCAGGAATAATAAGGGTGCCGAACCAAGACAGATTCTTCTCCCTGAGTACATGTGCAAAAGACACTTCCAGTTCGTCATAGCACCGTAAGGAATCTTCGGACAGGTTCATTCCCTCGAATGACGCGGCCAGACTTTCCTGAACGGGTAGAGAGGCATGATTAGGTGCTGAGAACGAGACATGTTGCCTTCCGCACCTTTAGAATGAAGAATGTGCAAAAGTTCCATCCCGGCATCGACTGTTGGCTTTCCGACCGCCTGACCTCATCGTCCCTCTGAGATACGGCCGTATCGAATGCGGACAGTAGCCCGTCCTTGACCTTAGAAAGTAGCTCAGCCCAGGCTGCAGGATTGTCCTTGGCTACGGGCCACGCAAGCTGCACGCATCTCCAAATAATCGAAATCACAACATTGCAACGACCGACCTGCCAATACGCACCTGTCTTTTTTGTCCGTGTTGAAGTCCGCTCGTATCTTGTCGAGTACATTGCTCTTTATTTGGAAGAAATTTGTCGTCGGATTGCGGGCATCAGAACGGACGACGTGTACGATGACCCATTCTTGGTTCTTGCGGTGACTCAAGGAGATTTGCCAGTCTTTAATCTGTTTTTGACAGTAGTCTTATATGCATCACTGTCCTGCTCGAGAAGGTGTGAACCATCAGACGGAGAGATGAAGTGCAGCCTTACCTCACATGTGACGACGTAGATGTTCAACAAAGGTCTCTCTAGCAGCGAATACGGGATTTGAGAAGTGTTCTCGTCACGAACTGCGTTCAGAGGAACAAGTTGTATTTCGAGTTCTTGAACCGTCCTTATGGGTGAAGGCGTCGGGGGTTTCCAGTGAATGTTTTTGAGTGGGAGCTGAGCCGACAGTGCGTCATGGAGTTGTATCCATTGGTCTGAAGAAAAGAAAGGCTGGGGCGCAGAATATGTAACGACGACACGTTGGGTCGACATGGACGAGCGTTCGCGTAACTTAAGCTACCGTAACGGAGTAGAGTAACACCATTGATCCGTTTTTATCATAATCTCGTTCTGACTCGCGGTGCCCTCACTGGCAGCTGATCTTCCCTCTGCATATCCAAACGCTCAGTATCGGTGGGTCAACCTAGGGCTCAAAACACATATGGAAAATTATGCTTCGAGCCCTGGGTTGACCCGAGGATACTTAATTTAGAGATGTGATCCGTTTATAATAAAATAATCTCGTGCTTTATTGGCCCGACCCGGGATGCCCTCTGCTTTTTCCCTCTGCATACCCAAACCAAATACCCCCCAAGAGCACGACATGGGATATACATAGCACCACTGAAGAGCGCGTAGTTGATGGATAAACGTTCCACGCGTACTCTATTGCTCCCACGATAACAAGCCTAAAGTACGATCAGACTTGAATACCGCACTTGATACACTGGCACTCACTTTAGGATGGTGGGATAGCGCGTCCTCCACGCCAACAGGGGAACCTGATAGGCGTACCATGAGTAAAATTGGTAGTGTAACGAGCGCGAAAACAGTATTCCGATAAGATTGGACGTGAAAGTAATCGTAATGATTTCTATAGGCACGTCGTGAGTATTCGAGAGACCCAGGCGATCTTGCGCACGCACCGTCAGCACTGATAGAAACAGGACTTCCCGGACGGCTCGGGTGCTGTATGGCTCTGTTGAGGACTGCCAAGACCCCTCCTGAAGTTCGACACCATCGAAAAAGTCCAAATGCGACAAGAGCCGAGACATGTCCGACAAGTAATGCCTTTGCAAAGTTCGGGTCTAGGAACCTTTCTTCACTCAAAAACCTCCAGTTGACGGTCCACTTGTAGAGGAATATGCGCCCAAAGTTAAACGCATACTGAACGTAAGGTAGTGGGTGTTC
Organism: Russula aff. rugulosa BPL654; assembly: GCA_022496225.1. Taxonomy (NCBI): domain Eukaryota; kingdom Fungi; phylum Basidiomycota; class Agaricomycetes; order Russulales; family Russulaceae; genus Russula; species Russula aff. rugulosa BPL654. The sequence continues at coordinate 35,457 of WTXE01000062.1, read as the reverse complement.
GAGAAGGAATGGGTATGCCAACAGTCCTTGAACTGAGATGACCGTCAGGCAAAGTCGAATAGTAGTACCCAAGCCGCGTTGTTTGACCAGCACAACAAGATAGGCAGGGAGATATAGCAGGACTGACATCTTGACGGAAATGGCGACACTGCAAGAGAACGTTCGTGGCGCTGCAAAGGGTAAACAACTGATTCGTACCTTAGAAGTAATACGGAGATATCAGATAGACCTCCGCCAAGCGCGAGGATAGAAAGTTGAGTGAGTACTACTGCCCATACATCGTTGAAAAGGCGCAATACAAATATTGAGTGAAGCCGTTTGCTCAGGGGAAGCAGAAGCAATATCCAATTAGGAACGCCGCCAGCCTTGCGATATATCGCGCAGGAAAGAATGAGAGACGCTGTATATAGAAGGGCATAAACTTGCTGAGACAGCGCGAGATTCCGGCCTGCATCTGTGAGTTTGTACAGGAGCGCGTGGATGTAAACGTGTCCTGCGGGATATCTGTAACAAAAACATTCTCATCTCCAGAGCCAAGGTCATGTTGTAAAGAGTGCTTACACTAAGGCTCCTGTCGGCCCATCGATAGCAGAATAGTCTCGCTCTCCAGCTAGATAAATTTTGATATGGTACATATAAGTTTCCCAGTCAATTTCAGTATCTGAAGCGTATATCCGGTGAGGGACTAGGACACAGCAGGTAACGGAGATTTCATACACGGAACAAAGCGGACGATAAGTTGCGTAAGTGATGCATCTGCGATGATTACTAGACTTGCGAGGACCCAAAAGAGATTGTGATCGAATAGCAGTCGTTTTGATAGATGTAGGATAGAGGCGACGGTGATGGATGAGAGTCCGAAGCGCGTACTAGTAGGGCCATGACGGCCAGGGGAGGAATCGGGAGTACTTGAGGTACCCAGCTTGACTGATCAGATCGATCGGATGAACGTCACGATGGATGTTGAAGGTGATACAGTAATGGCAGCTCGAAGGCGCTGACATTGACGACCCTCGGACTTCTCACACTCTAACGCTACACATCGCCACCGAGCTCAGAGGGAATTGGGCCTTCTGGCACCCGCATGCCCCAGCGGCGTTCCCGACCACTCACCACGGAGGCACACCCTGAGCTCCTAGTGATAGAGACACCGGGTTTATGTCGTGAGTATCGCGTCGAAAACTGGCAATCGTCGCGCAGGCAACAACATGGACGCCTCGCTGGTTTGCCATGGATTCCATGGGTATTCTCAGTGATACTCGTTGGATTGTTATGGCCTTCAGTACGTTTATTTCAGAATTTAGCTACCTCCTCTATCGGTGACTCATAATACTTGCTAGATGAAAGGGAATGTAACCCTAATGATCGAAACCGCAATCGGGCTCAGCTTCCTCATTTATTGGAGGGTTACACAGGTCCTCTGGGGTGCGCGTCATAGCGAGTTGATTTCTGTCATTCGACTGATGTCACCTCCAGAGTCTGTCCTTGTTCTCCCCCCGTACGGCGTTCAGCTCGAAACACATCGCGGGCTTCCTTCTCTGCCACTCTTTGTCTCAAGGAGGTTTATCCCGTTGACTGAAGTACAAGATGTGCTAATCAACGAAGGGCTACGGAGATGGGACGTGCGCTACTACCTCGCAGTCCTTTACTCCCCTCGTCAGGGAGAACAGCGCCTGGCAGTTGCCTACGAGGTAGAATGAAACTTGTTTATATATCTCCTCGACTCTCGCTCATTGCCGTGCCAGAATATCTTACCCCGGTTTCCTGTTTTAAATATGGTATACCACGGCATCCATGAATGTCTACAACACGGCACAGGAAACGTCCTTATATCCTAAACATGTGAGACGGATCACTACACAGCCTCGTGTCATGAGTACGTCTGGGTTATCGTAGATGTACGTCTGGTCGGGTACCGAAATCCAGAAACAACTAATGCACAACGCGATGCGCGAAACTGTCTTCACTCTCATACGCGCTTAATAGTTCATCGTACCCTTCATCGTCGCCCTCTTCAGCGCCACTGTCAACATGCTTGGTTGACCTGCCTTCCGAGACCTTCCGAGACCTTGGGGGGTGACTGCTGGATGAGATCTTCCGAGTACGGGGCTCGGAAGTGTCCCCATGTGCCTTGCGACTCTCGCTCGAGAATTTTCTTGTTCTAGTAGGAGGTAGGCCGGGGAATTCGGAGACACGGAAGGTGTAGAATTCTCATTCGGTTGCTCGAAGGCAGCTGCGCGTGGGGTCACGATATTTTCATGATCGAAGGATTCCGGCAGGGTTAAACCATTTGAGATGCCGCTGTCCTCGGTAGACTTGTCTTTTTGAACGTGTATTGTCGCGAGGGTGTGCACGGCACGTCTGGGTCGCTGGCGCGGGCTCCGGGGAGCTGCATCTAGTGCAGCAGACGAATCTGAAGTGTAATCCACGTGAGAGGTGGGGGCGTTTTTTTCCGGGCCAGTTTCCTGGCCTGGAGTGGGGCTTCTAAGACGCGAATATTTGGCTCCGAGATTACTAAGGAGCCGCGCTGAGAGGGTGCGCCCGACACTGCAGCATGGCTTGAACTAGCGGTTGGGGGTGGAGGTGTATACAGGGGAGGTGAAGCAGGAAGCGTTAGAGGGGAGTCGAGCCGATCGACCTTCCAGCCCCGACTGGTCGAATGATCGCTGCGTCCAGAAGGTGAATTTACGAACAAATCTTGTCCATTAAGGCCCCTCTCAGACGAAGTAGACAGTGGACCACCATGTCCTGTGCGGTATTGTGGTGCCATGGGAGATACCGAGCGGCGATTTAGGGGGACAACGCGACTCTCTAGGACATCAGACTCCCATTCCGAATGGCTGTCATGTCGTCGGGGGTTCTTTTTCCCACCCTCTGGCGCTGTGGCGACAGATGACAGCGAGTCATTCCTCAGACGCGAGGGAGGGGTGCGCACAGAGGGCGAAGACGAAGGTCTCGTGACTAAAGAAGTCGAGGTGAGCAGGAGCGGTTTAGGGGCAGATTTTGGAGATGGCTTTGACGGTGTCGCAATCGCCAACCCTGCAAGAGATGCAATTGAGTCCCTGAGGATTTTTGCTTGTGGTGGAGGAGTGTCATCGACCGAATCTGGTGACGTCGGAGAGGGCTGGGCATGTCTTCTAGGTTGCGGGAGCATGCTGTCGCGCGGCGGACGGAAGTAAGCTGGGCGAGGGGGTGGGGAGTAAGTTTCGCTGAATGCGCCGGAGAATGATCTTTCGCGGTGAGCGTTGAAAAACCCTTCAGAGGATGGACGTTTCGCTTGATCAGTTCCACGATTGGCATGTAAAATATCTGAAGCACCAGAGGCGGGTGGTGTAGATGTCTTATTCCATGCTTGTATAGCTTTCACTTTCCAATTCGTGCTGACCTTCGACAGGGAGGCAGCGGCGTCCGACTCCTTCAGCTTTTCGGCGTAACTCCACAAGGATGACGTAGCAGATGATAAAGGGGTTGATGAAGTTGGAGAATCAGGTGGCAACGGTGAAACTGGTGAAGGCGAAGGCGGAGGCAGGGGTGAGACGGGAGAAGATGGACGTGGTGACGCCGAGGAAGAGGAGAGAGGGGACACGGGAGATGGAGGTGCGTCCATGGCACTTTGATTTGTTATTCCTAGCCAGACTACGTTGGCTAATCGCGACGCAAGACCTGGTGTAGACGGAGAAGCGCCGACAGAGGGTGAGGGTGTCTCGGTTTCTTCACCCTCATCCTGTGGTTCCTCGTCTGACATCTCTGATATCTCTAGCGAGGAAGGAGGTGAGGTACTCTGGCTAGTAATACCTTTCCAGAACGTGTCACGTAAGCGAGAACCCAGCGTGTTGTTAGCTTTCACTGCTTTTGACTCGTCCTCCCTTCGTCTGCTGAGCTCCACCGCAGTTTGGAGGATACTATCAATGCCACCTGCAGACTCTAAGGGGTACGCCTGGAGAAGGCTCATGCCGTCAGGGAAGGCGTCATTAAGTTCCCACGCTCGCAATGGTGATGGCGGGCCAAGTAACAAGTTTTCCTCGGCCCAAAGGCTTGGTGCATGCCGCACTGTCTTCCCGAGGCTGGGATACAGTCAACGAGAGACAAGAGGAGTGAACATTGAGTGGCATACCGAAAAAGTGGACCCCTTACACGGATTAGCATACTTGTGCAGATATCAAGTAGAGCCTCAAGTTTGGCTGATGAAGTTCGCGTTGTCATAGGGCAAGCAAACAACGCATCCCACACAAACAGGACGGACGGAAGCGGCAGCGTGTGCGTGAGCAAAGGTGCCAGCCATCGGCTACGTAAGTAGGGTCAGCGAATTGTCAGCTGGTCAACCAAAGTCGTACTAGGAGTAGTGAGGAAGTCCTGGATCAAGACCCTTTGAACGCTTTGAAAGAGTAAGTTAGTACACCTCTTCCTATCCCAATATAAGTCTTACAAGATCTGCAGATAGTTCTGGATCCGCCCACTGAAGTCGATCGCTAAAGCGGCGCATCCATTCATTTCCGCCATCCTCATCCTCAAGGTCTGCAAACTCCCCTACCATCGCTTCGAAGAGCCAGAATGTGTCTGCTTCAATGTGAGCCACGTCGGGAGACTCCACCTCTCGATGGAGCACAGAGTATAGAGGAATTAGCAAGGACGCCATATGGGGAGAATGATTAGCCGGATTCAAGCACGAGTGGATGTACAAGAGGCGTATGAGGGCAGACGCATGCCTAGGGTGTGCATTCTCAGTGTTGAAAGGATGAGAAGGAAAGAGGGTCCGGTGAGAGCCCGGAGTTATCACAGATATAGCAGGGACCACACGTGCTTCATTATTCAAATGAATTTCAGGGAGACCTTGGGAATCGTCACCGTCCTGGTTGATTGCCCTGAGACGGATGTCCAAATTGGCAGAGCAGCGTATTTTTACACTGTCGACGGCTGAGGGATCTAGAGGACAATCATCAAAGCTTTCTGGCTCCTCCTGCAGGCCAGAAAAGAGAGTAGCTGGGACGCGAAACAGATCCTTGATGGCACTAGTAAGTGCCATGTCAAGAGGAGCTGGAGGCGATGTGGGAGGAGGAAGGTTGGAAAATGGCTCGAGCAAGCGGCGCACAAGATCCTATGAATAAGGCCATCATGTAAGAACGACATCGACAATCAAACGAAACTAAGCATGGCGAACGTAGTAGTTTTCCCTGTGTTTTCGAGCCTCCGTCTCCCACGATGACTTGAGTGTTGGTAGGATCCCCAATAATAGCCTGACGACGTCTGTTATTGGGAAACAAGCCACCTCCGCAAGTTCTCACCTCCAAATCCGAGGACGCAACCAGGCAGGAGAATCTGGGATTCCTACTGAAGGTTGAGTAAAGGAAAAAGGGGCTATAGTCAGATTATACCGTAGACACAAAGCTTGCGTAGCTGAGACAAGTCAACTGTAGGCATGTCATTCGATTTATCGAGGATCTCTGAAAGGGGACCTAGGCTGATAGAGCGTCAGAAAGCAGCAACATCCTGCTGGAGTGACTCACACATCACTGGGCCGATGTTCTGGGAACCATTGAACATTATATGAGCGCGCTATGCCCGCAAGATACGTGTGCATGTCCGCGGTTGAGATTGGAGGCGCAGACAGTGCTCGAACAACCTTCGATGCAACCTTGCAGTTAGCCAACACGTAGCCCGGAGGTTGTAGTTCTCACAGACCTGTGCGGATACGTAGTGGTCCTTGTTCGTGCTAGCTGTATGAAGAAAATGTGGTCCTAGGCGAGCTCCGAGCATCTCGCGGCAAGTTAGCAAGTCTAAAAACTAAATGTCAGATACAGTCTAAGTGGAGTATTGCAGAAGCGTCGTGCCTTTGGAATCGACCTGTGGTGCAGCGAATATGACAGTAGACGCAGCCTCTACGACCGCGGGGCTCAAATTCCCGCTGGAGAACTCTGTTACGACGAAGGATGAAGGTCGAAGTGGTGAGATACGTGCCTTTCCAACTCTGAAAAATGCTCGAGAATAACGCCGATTTGCCCCTCCAAGCACCGTAGCAGGTCCCCCATGATTTCATCCTGTATCAGCCTCTGTGCCTTTGCACGAGCCAACGTTTCGTTTCCCTGCTGGAGGAGGATGGATACGTCTCTGCCGATGACTTGCCCTTGTGCATCTTTGCGATTTCGAAGCTGGCCTAGCCGCTGGGCTGTAAGGCGGAGCTGGGCCTGTAAACTGTGTAGTCTCTCCGAAGACAGTCCCGAGAAGCGCGAAAGTCCCACGTACCTTCGTGTTCACGGGATCCCAGGTCGTCATCTCGCAACTGAGTGCTGTGAGAACTATAGTATAGGGTTAAGGAGTGGAAGAGATTATGCACAGGAGTGAAGGTACATGCAGTGTTACAGATCAGCGCTCAATAACAACCAGACGGCGTTAAAACCAAACTAAACTGTATGAAATTCCACGAGTGAGAATACCGAGCCATTCCCGGCTCTCAAGCAGCGCCAACACCAAAAAGCCGCTTCCCCTGGTAGCTAGCGCGCCGGAACTGTGCAAGCGACCGCATGGCTAAATCACACTCACGGCAGCGTAGCGCCAATATTACATTCCTACACTAGAGTATATATAGCGTACAAGCGTATGTAGCGTACAAGTGAAATACACAGTCAAAGGCCTCCCTCAGAAAACGCGCTGTTTTTCTAACCGACTCCTTCGCTCAGACTCCCGGCGCGAGTCACGCACACTGGTGCTAGGGGGCGATGACATGAGCTCTGATAGATGTCGCATCGAGGAGGAGGAATCCCAAGGCTCGGTAACGGGATTACTCAAGCTGGGCTGTACCCCTCCCGTTTCCTCCAAGTCATCTACCAATAATTGCTTAGGCTTAGTAGCGTAGCGCCACGCGTAAGTCGCAAGACCAATCCCATAAATGATGACTTGGGGATACAGTATTAGATGTAATCGAACATTCAAAGCAATTGAACTCACGCAGTAACGGAGGAACCCAGCTCGCCATGATGATATATATGTTAAGAAGCTGACAAACATGGCTACTGTCAGGCGCTTGGACGTGTGTGAGAAGGAATAGGTTACTGTAGTAGCAGGAGGACTCACTGTCATCGGGGCAAGGAATCGTTGGATTACAGATAACGAATGATGAGGCTATGCCGATGTGACAGAGCAGCAAGAGAAGGAGACGCGCAGCATCTAGCCAAATCCTAAATTTCACGAGTAATCTAGACAATTATCGGTCGATGGCTAGGAGATACAGAGCGTAAGAGCACGGACAATATTGGTAACATGATCACTGTAAAGGAATCGACACCCAGGAAAAGAAAGAGGAAAGATCCTGTGTTCGTGTGCGTCAGATTTACTTAGACTATGTTAGCATAAACAACTCACGTTCGGACAGGCTAGAGACATCCCACCGAAGGAATAACATGCAAGACAACAGAATAACCAAGATAAGACAAACGAGAGTCGTCAAGGCTATCAGGTAGGCCTAAGAATGAGCACACAAGAGGAATCAATCACCGACGTACAGAAACCGATTAGCCGTAGCTTTAAAAATAACGGCGAGTGCATATTGTGCCGGCCAAAGCAGCAGGACCGGGGCAGAGCGTACGGCTGAGGTCGAGATATAGTCCGTATAATGCTGGCCAGCCAGCACCAACCGGATACTACGAACAAGGAGACCTAATAAAGGGGGATTGAGGCGGGTGAGTGCTTGGACCCCGCATAAGGACAATAGGGGTGTGAATGGCGTCCATGAGTACAAAAGCCACACGAGTGAAGAGAAAGAACTTGACGCGACGCGTGACGGACACCTCTTTGTTCCCATGTGAGAATTTGATGGCCCTCGCGCAATCTAGACGTGGTCGACTCGGGGATACAGCACAGTACACTTAATATTAATCGCTACTATGATACATTGTTGTAAAAGTCTAGGTATCATATCACATAGAAACGAGACACGGAGGAGGATAGTATGAAATTCCTTGGAGTGTGAAATCAGATACCTAGTATAGTCAGACTCAGGTGACTGTAACTATCTCGCCCTTCCCATCCTTGAGTATGACCAGTTCACAGTCCAGCTTCTCACCAGTATCAAGGCATACTATGTCCGTGGGGTCGATAGGATTTGTCTTTATCTGTCGCTTTTCCATGAAAGAACGCCCCAAGACCACATCAAAATGCGACTCTTCAGACAGATAGACCGCATGTGTGGTTTTAGTCTTGCCAACGGTGATTGGTAACTTCCCGGTACTTACAATGCGACCAAAAAAATCCACGATGAATAACGTCAGAAGAAACGCCAAACAAACTTACTTGACTAGGCCACTGTACCCGTAGTGCCCTGGTGCGGCATCCTGCGGGATGAAACCGTGCCTCATGGCAAACTTTCGGGATATATACACATAGCGATATCCAGTCTTGAGCAGCATGCGCACTGGAATCTAAAATCAAGACGACATTCCAGAAGACACTTTTGTCCTCGTACCGTTCTTAACTGGACCAATACTACCAGTAATCGTGCGAACCCCATTGCTAGTATGAAAGTCATCAAACTCTTTCTTGTGTTTGGGAACACTGTCATGTGGAGCACTGTGCTTCTTGCTGCGTGCGGAAGGCGAGGCAGATTGGGGAATGGGTTGAACCGGTAAAGTGACGACAACGTGGAGGTGGTCAGTGGGAGGCTCGGGCCATACTTTGAAGATTTTATCGTTTGCCCTCAATCGTTGTTGATCGTTGGCATCGAGCCGATATTGGCCAGCACGTATCTTGTCACCCACCACATCAAGATCTTCATTGACCTGCGGATGTCATAAACCAACAGAGGCAATTCATTATTACAGTAATGTACACATAGAGATCATGATATGGCACACCTTTGTGAGAGTGAGATCCGTAGGGCTACATTGGACGATGAACTGAATGTGCTCCTCGAGATAGATTTGCTTCTTCAGGTCATGGATGGTAACGTCAGGCGAAATGGAGATGCTAGAAAAGTCCCTTTTGCCTTCGATGTAGCACCACAGTTGGGTCATTGGGTTGCAAAAGTTGGGGCCTGTGGAGAGGGGTAGTTGTGCTTGCGGAATACATCCCGTATTCGTAATGGCACTGTACGCCGCACGTGCACGTGTAATACTCTACGGGTGCGGGTAAATGACAAGTCCTCCCCTTCATGTTCATGATAATTCCCCTGACATGCATGACACGAGTCCCTTTGCTACCATAGAAGCCTTCGCTTGCCGAATCGGGTAGGGTTGTAACTTAGTCACGAATACGCATTCGATGAACGCCCTCTTCAATCGTTGGCGTAATTGTTGCCCTCCGCTCGCAAAGCAAGTACATCCATCCCACGTGCGTCCGCTGTTGCCCGCGGTCCCCATGCGACCCACGGCACACCTCCTACGGCGTTGACATCGCCATCGCCTACCACGACCTGCGCTTGCGCTGACGCCGACCGACCATCCCCGTCCCCATTCGATGACTCCGCATCGGCAGCGATGCCGGCAGTCGGGATCACCACCACGCGAGCAAAGCGTCGCAATGCACGACAATCTCGAATGCCTGTACCGATCCCTCGCGCCCCTCGATTTGCATGATGACACTAATATCCTTCGTCGACTGGTGGAACACCATGGGTGCGTCCCAGGGCACTGCACTGCATTCCAGCTTCTGTTGCGCCATCACAGTATATATATTTTCATGTGACAACCACGGTTTGAGTGCGGCAAGATGCCACATTATGTTGTAGACATGTGGACACAGGAAGGGAGATATCCGGTGACGAGCCAATGACAAGGACCTTCAATTCCGGGAAATAGAGGCATGATACATGAGCCTTTCATTTAGCCTTGTTCCTTTACACGGTTTACATAGATCATATACCACTGAAATAATTACAACGACCCAACAAATTTTTTTTTCCCGTCAGTATCAGCTGTTAATTAACAGCTCACTTGCTTTCGCTTGCGGTCAAGCGCATCATCCATCTGAGAAAGGAAATTCGCCTCAAATTCTGATATGAAATTGGCTCTGAATTTGTCAAGTCTGAATGACGCTAACGCGACATCTGCGCCGAGCGCTTCAATTGCCCGCTGGACAGACTTTGCATTCGAATTCAGGTTGGGAGGCGGTGGGTAGCCTCCAACAAATTGGAGGACACGCTGCTTCTTTATGGCATTAATGAGTTTCCGACGTTGGTGGGACGGCTGCCACAAGATTCTTAACGAGATGAGGACAACAATGAAACTAAATAACATACCGCCTGTTTAAACCAGTGATTTGGATGCAGAGAAGTGAGAGCCTCGGCAGTCGTTTTCGCGGCGAGGGATGCTTTGTTTCCAACCGTGTAGGACTTAAACTGGCCCATCAGAAGGACAGTTTCGTTCGACGGAGATGAATGGCATCGCGCCATGACGTCCGGGCCAAACTGGTCGCTTGGAACAAGTATTGCCGATGCGGTGTCCTTATCGATCCAGTCCATTATATCATCGATATTCTCAGCGAATTGCACCACACTAAGACCTAGGTTCTTTGGAGCTTCTCCTATAACGTCCACATCGACATCGACATCATCCAGGTGTGCGACAATGTGGGCCATTTCATTCGCCCACGAAGGGGTGCATTGAAAGTCGAAAACCGAGGTGAAGCAGACTCCGCCGCGCAGCGCTCGAAGCAGGTAGAGAATCCCAACCTCCTCTAAAGCACTTCCACGTGCCGGCTCATGACCAAGTCGTAATCGTAGATTTGCTAGTAGATTGAGATAGTTTTGAGTCTGGAGCCACCTCATAATTGAGAGAAACGCAAGTGGTTCGACGATTTGTCCCTTATGTTTCCCATACTCCACATAGAGACGAGCTATCCCATACTCGACAAGTCGTTCAGTGACGGGTCCGTAGGTCGGAGATTGCCCCTTAAGCAAATGAGATTGCACAATCTGCACTGCTTCCATAACTGCGCTTGAATCTAGTAGTAGTAGTAGTAGTAGCATATCTCGAAAGGAGGAATCGGAAGCTGAAGGATAAACCTACCTGACTTGAGTCTATCCCACTCATCAAAGCCCACCATTGAGACTTTAATTTGTAGGCTATCCTCATCGAAGTGAAGGGTTCACCAGTATCACCCGGAAGACAGCTGATATAATCTTTAAGGAATTCATTCAGCAATTTGTGTGGGGATTGCAACCCATTTCTTAGGAAGTATTCGACAAAGGATGCGGAGAAGCGATATCTGCTACCAGTGAGACTCGTTTGATTGAAAAGGAGGATGTCGACTCACCGTCCCAGAAGATATTCCTGCATCCGTTGCTGTAGGCATTTCCCGACTCTGATTCCAAAATGGACGCAGGGATGTATCGTTCGAGGAATGACCTCAGTTTCGGCCAGGTATCAAACATCCCAAGCTTATGGAACAGTTGAACCGCGGCACGTTTTGATACTCCTGAGGCGATAGTGTCCTCAACCTCGGCCAGCGACAGACGGGTACCTGACACAACGAGCTTGATCGGCAACTTGGTGGTGACTTTAAATACTTCACGGATGATTGACTGGAAAATGTCCGGGTTGGTAAATGATATGAAAGAATGCGGGTACATTCTGACGGCCTGCTGTGCTTCGTCCAGCCCCAAAACGAAGCGTGAATCTGATAAAAAATTATGACGAATGCTGTAAAGGCGTTTAACCAGTGCGTCAAGAGCTTCATCCGAGGCGCGGCGAAGACAACTGATGATCCGAAGGAAAGGATGCCGCTTTCCACTATGAGGGACAGCCTCGTCGGACAACTGGAACAACAACCAAATGTGCTTGTGCTTCTCCTGCAATTTCCCGTCGACCTCGATCGCGAGCTGTAGGAAGAACTGGAAAACGACTATGCGCGCAGCCAGGACTTTCCGGAGGTGCTTAGAGACAACCCGACTGTTGACTGCTTGTTGAGCAGCCCGTTTCCCTTTATCGATTGTTTTAAGGTCGGACACCCATTCCGTATTTTGATGGAATTCGTCCAAGACCTCTTGTAAATCTCGGACACCAACTCCAGTGACACCCACACTTGCAACAAGGTAGAATCCCCAGTATTTTGTAAGGCCTTCCAACATGCGACGGGTTTTGCCCGAGCCAGATGTGTTGCAAATGAACCTGCTTGTACGTGTTGAGAAGTGTTCAAAGCACGATTAATAAATACATACTGGTGTTGACTACATCCAAATACCATCTCAATTTCCTTATCATTGCACACATCGAGATTGTGAAAAAGAAGACTTGGGTTACCATTATGATAACATGGTATTCGAAGGTCGGTAAGAAATTTCTGGTTGTCCGGCGAAACAAAGTTTGGAGGCTCCCAGGTGCGTGGCTCAGGATTTTTCAGGAATGCCTTAACGCTCCCGCGAATCAAGTTGAGTTCCTCGTTAATCTTCCCATCAATTGCCTCAATATCAAGTTGTACCTCTGGGTGTGTGATGTTCCCTATCTTCATATGATCTGGGTGGAAGAGATAGAAACATGGATTTTGGTATGATGGCAGGGGCTCCGAGGGATCATTCAGGTAGACAGTTGGGGGATCCAGACTTTCTGTTTGTCTCCACTGAAAGATTTTATAATCTTCATCTGCCAAGGGCTCCAATAATGGTCACCAAGACAAACAGACACTGAAACGCACCATCGTACAGATTACAAAACAAACCATTCCATTCATATTTCAGCCACCCAGGACCCACAGGCTTCCCATAAAATTCTGTATTTCTTTTTCTACTGAGCTTGTCGAAGAGTACGGTCAGGGGTTCGGTCATAACTGGTGAATGAATGAGATGAATTTGAATGTAACACTTGCAAAATATAAAGATCCCACTGGAGTGACCGAGCGCTAGGGAAGAGGAGGCCGTATGGATATTGATAACAGCGATCTTGTCTGACTCGGAAGCCATTCTGATTGCCAGTGACTGAGTGGAACAGAGGGATGTGATTGGTCAGCCGGTCGGGAGTCACTTCACCTTAAGCCAACATACTCTCACTTCTCATCCGTCCGCCCGACCGACCAAGGATCGAACAGGCGTGAGGTCACCTAAAAAACAGTTGTTCGAGATGTCTGATCCCACCACCCGAGGAAAAGCATGGCCTCTTGCTGATGCCCAGCTGAACAATCAGGTACATATCCTCCATCTGTAAACACGACCCTTTCTGACCGCATTGTGTTTAGATTCTCGATCTTGTCCAGCAGGCTTCCACGTACAAACAGCTCAAGAAAGGGGCAAATGAAGGTACGCTGGGTAACCTTTGATGATAGATAACCAAGTAAAATACCTTCGTTCGCAGCAACCAAAACTCTCAATCGTGGCATTGCCGAGTTCATCCTTTTGACGGCTGACACGGAACCACTGGAAATTCTCCTCCACCTTCCGTTACTTTGTGAGGAGAAGGTACGTTTACTCTGCCGCATTGATTGTGCACATCGCTGATGGATCCCTTACAGAATGTGCCGTACATATTCATCGAGTCCAAGGCAGCTCTCGGACGTGCTTGCGGAGTCACGCGGCCTGTTATCGCTGCCAGTGTAACGACGAACGAGTCGCGGGAGTTACAGAGTCAGATACAAACGATCAAAAAAGCTATTGATAGGCTCATGGTATAGGACGCCATTCCTTTATACATAGCAGATAGTGCAATCCAGTCTTTCTCTGATCTCTCTACCTACTGGCGCGCATGTTCATGAAAATCCCATTACGCTAGGAGATGGTTACAAGGATAGTGTGGACATAAGGAACATGGTCAACAGATAGACCGAAATGAGTACGTGAGGTTGAGCAGCCTGGGCTACTTCGGAACATTCTCACGGGCCTGCTGTCGAATCCTACGCCTGGAATCCGAGGTTTCCCGTTAGTCCACATGGAATCTCGACTACAGTCAGAGAACATACTCATAAGCTACCTTGTCATTCCTACCGAGAAAGTTAATGGCCTCTAAGCAGCAGTAAAACAACGGGACCCACTTGAACATAGTATAAGCCTCGCTCTGGGCAGGATCATTTACATTTGGATCATTCAGTAGAGCTTGGACGCCCAAAACAATCTAGAAAGGAGCATTCGGGTATCACCATTAGAAATTCATTTCCGAACACCCACCTGTTTGATGGTAATAGCAGGCTTCCATGATTTCTCCTCGTCAAGTATAGATAGACAAACAGTCCCTGAAGGGTATACGTTTGGATGAAACAGTGGCGGCGCGAATTTACCTGGGCAATAATATATAAGTTCAGCTAGAAGTTCTATTCGAACTCCACGCGTACATTTAGGAGGCTTGGATGGATAGTCTGATTGGTAGGTTCAGTCGCATGGTCCGAAGCTCTTTGTGAACTATCCGCGTACCTTCAGGGAAGGTCATGGACAATTTGTAAAGCCCACCTTCCCATGGGGTCTAGAAGAGATAAACTCGTATAGGGATCATTAGAGCACACCTCAACACGCGCTCACCCCCTCCTTCCCTGGTATTCCGACCTCCCATTCCATTAGATTCATGGACCCATCTGGAGACTTAGTAGGCTTCGCGTAGAATCCCTGTAAACTGACTGATTAAGGCCCACAAAATGCCTCTGCAGATAGATCCACGCACAAATGGATGGTCCTTTCGCCATTGCTTCCTTTCTTCAGCGAGCCGGGGGCGACAGATACCGGACATGATGAATGAGAGTACAGAGTATTCGTAGTAGATTCGATCAGAGTCAGATTGGGCCAAATGTGGCCAAACAAAGAGGATGCGTGTGCGCTGACGCGGCACTGGCAGCCTTGGGCTTAATCGTATCAAGTACAGAATGAACGCGCTCGTTAGCAAGTTCTCCCCGACCGATGCAGACAGCGAGATTAGGACGGCAATGGACATTGCTGAAAGCGATGGTCTCACAGATGCCATGTGGGGCTCACAAGCCGGGTTCGGTCAGTTGGTAAAAGGACATGCCTTCAATATCCCTTCTGTGCCGGATGTACGTTTTGGTGAACCTTTTCCTGTCGATGGTTATCTCATAGCATACCATACGCTCGATTATAGCCCACAGCATTCCTGAGGCTTCACACCGATGATCATGCCGACCCCAACTGCAAGATTAAGATTCAACACGGCACTACCACCCTTGCCTTCCGGTTTCAAGGCGGAGTTATCGTAGCTGTTGACTCTCGTGCTACTGCAGGAAGTTACATAGGTAATTTTCTTATTGGGCTGGGTTGATTTCTGCTTATCCTTTACTCAGCGTCTGGCACCGTGAAGAAGGTCATTGAGATCAACCCGTACCTCTTAGGAACGATGGCAGGTGGCGCCGGTATGTCATTATACACTCTTCACGTGGACGTATGGAAGGTTTATACACGGGCGTAGCTGATTGTCAATACTGGGAAACGTATCTTGGCATCCAATGCCGTTTGCACGAGCTGAGGAACCGGGAACGGATATCTGTTGCAGCTGCGTCCAAGTATCTCAGCAACCTCGTCTACAGCTATAAAGGCATGGGTCTGAGCATGGTGTGTTACAGTCCTTGATGGAAGGTAGTCATGATCCATGTCTTCCCAGGGTACCATGATTTGTGGCTGGGATAAGACCGGTCCCACCATCTTCTACGTTGATTCAGATGGCTCTCGTCTTAAAGGGGATTTGTTTTCTGTGGGCTCGGGTAGTACATTTGCATACGGTGTTCTTGACCAGGGCTACCGGTGGGACTTGACGGACGAGGAAGCTCAGGAGCTTGGACGGAGAAGCATCTATGCTGCAGGGCACCGTGATGCATTTTCCGGTAATACCTGCAACTTGTATCATGTGAAGGAGGACGGCTGGAAGTTCATTGGTACGTCGTCGTCGCCGTTATTGTGACTCGTTGCGTATCCTCACCATTTTCTAGGCAACTACGATATCACGAAAATGCACTACGATGGACCTGGTGCGGTTCCCGGTTCGCTAGGTAGTGGATATGGCTATGATGTCCGCACTAATAACCAGCTGTCTGTCCTCTCTAAACCTGTCTCAGCATAGATACAATACAGTCTGTAGTGCAATTTGTATTTCATCACCCAACTAAGCCCTTCCTAATTTGGATGAGGCTGATCGCGACGGTGGTCGCACGATTGATTGTGTACCAGTGCTTCATGAAGCGCTTCTTCTCCAAGTCATCAAAAAACCAGCCTTCGACATCTGTTGTATCACCGCACAATGACCTAGTTGTCCATACCCCCGAACTGCCTCCGAAATTTGTTGTACCTCCCGTACCCCAACCCCGACCACACGACCATATCGCCGTCTTACCTACCCAAGATGGACTCCTTTTGAGACCACATATAGCTGGTCAAGGCGGATCAAATCACTATGTTCGTATCACTTGGGGTAAAATACCAGAGATTGAGGAACTGCAAGGAGCCATGCAGAATGCGAACGTCAACTGGGCCGTAGCCATAATTGTCTACGGCATCGTCGGGATTCTCGAGCTATTCACTGGTAGCTTATCATCATCGCATTTCCCTTGAAATTCTCTCAACGACGTAAACCTTTGTGCAGAATCATATCTCCTCGTTATCACGTCCCGGTCAGAAGTTGGAAATGGTGAGCTCCTTCGTTATTCTTTCTTGACGCTAAAATTAAGTTCGCTTAGTACTTCATGAAAGTCGCAAAGTTTATGCCGTCAAAGACGTCATGGCTATACCCTTGGGCGGGTTTCAACAAGCTGCATCCGTGACCAGCACCATCGCACGTGCCAATGCCGCAAGGGCTCGCTGCCCATCCCTTCTCGTGCCAGTGAACCCGTCTCGGGATCACTCCAGGTCTATTGATGACGTGGGAAGCCGGGTCAAGTTTTCAGAAGAATGCGAAGTCAAGGTCATGACCCCTGTGGCCGTCGATGAGTTTTCTGCACGGGATACGGAAAGGCCACCGTCTCCTGCTTCGATGCTTTCCGTTGCTTCCTCCGTATCGTCCGAAGTCTCCGCAGCTCCCATTACAAAAGTGTTGGCGACCCGCTTGTCGTTCTGGAATAGGCTTTCCAAGACGAGCGATGCGAAGACTTCGAATGTCGAGTCTGTTGTTGACGAAGAAGATCATCAGCCTTTAGACTCTTTGATCCACGAGGATATGTCTGAGCCTCACGAAGTACTGAGTAGAATAATAGAGACCGCGGCCCCTCCGCCCACCACCATCAGGGAAAAGTACACCGAACTAGAAACGAAGATTCTTCGACAGACTATCAAGGAATTCGCCAAGGGAGAGATGTATTTTGCATACGATTTCGGTAAGGTGATACAGGGGTAATTAGTCCAAGTCGGCTAATTAAATTGGCGTCAGATATAACGCATTCCCTGCAACACAAGCAAGAGCAGATCGCCAAGACTCTGAAACAGAATGTTCTGCTTGCCGAGCTCGATGCCCTGGATCCATCGACCCAGACTATGGCCAGTGGCGAAGACGTCGATGTATTGGCGGAGCCTTTACCAACACTTCCACTGTGGCGTCGGGTGGATCGGCAATTTTGGTGGAATGAGCACCTGTCAAAGCCGTTCATTGATGCTGGAGTATCTGCCGTTTCTGCCTCTCCGGTGCGACCATAACTTACTGCCATTTCTCTAGCTACATCCGTACATACTGCCACTCGTGCAAGGGTACTTCCAAGTTGCCTCTTTTTCAATTCCACAGGATTCTGGGCCCGCAGAGCCCAAAGATACCACTCACATAGATTATATCATAATGTCTCGGCGTTCTCGGGACCGTGCTGGCCTTCGCTATCAGCGTCGAGGTATAGACGACGCTGCCCATGTCGCCAATTTCGTTGAAACGGAAACTATCACCCGAGTGGACGTATGTACAACCACTGCTTCCACCGATGTGTTAACCCCGGCTTACCGATTTTTAGCGAGAGAACGTCACCAATGTTTTCAGTTACATTCAGATTAGGGGGTCTAGTAAGATCCATGTCGCTCCCGTTTCGCCAGTACATTGATCGTCCATAGTACCATTATTTTGGATGCAGTCGGCTACTGGTCTGAAGCCCCCACCTCAGTTGTCACACGAAGCAACGCACGAACAAAATTTGAGGGCACTTATTCGTCACTTCAAACGGACGTTGCCAACTTATGGTCCACATGTAGGTATCCTAATAGCGGATAGCATTTCTAAGAGTCACCCGAGGATTGTAGACCATCGTGAACCTAGCAGAACAACATGGAAAGGAAGGGGTACTCACTAATGCGTATCGTGAATACGTCGAAGAAGCGAAGCTGTCAGATGTCAAGTACGTATTCCGCGAACTGTAGCCCCGAGCGCGCTGACGATAAGGAAGATACTGCCAATATGATTTCCATGCGGAGACCAAGGGTATGAAGTAGGTCATATACTTCATATTGTTCGATTGAGGTGTCTCACAACAGACAGATACGAGAACATCTCGAAGCTTATCACCCAGCTCGAGCGATCATTCGAGTCTCAAGGGTGAGCAATGGGCAGAATGGTAACAGTTGATCACAATAGAACCCCTCATTTACTAGGTTCTTTTGGACATGCGACCGGGTCATACTATCCCAACAGAAGGGCGTGTACCGGATGAACTGCATTGATTGTTTAGACCGGACGAATGTCGTGCAAGTCAGTAATATCGTCCTTTTATGAGTCGTTGTGGGACCCACAAATGATGCAGTCCGCTTTCGCTCGACACGTACTAGATCGACAACTGCTCACGTGGCTCTACTGAATCCTTCCGAATCGGGTCGTTCAGAGATGGATGTTTTTTTTAATGACGGTATGACATCGGGTTGAGCACTCACGAATGTCTGGATGTTGATCGTATTGTAGTTTGGGCAAATAATGGAGATGCCATTAGTCGATGCTAGTACGTGCTGTGTCCCTGTGATCAGCCTATGCTCATCCAAGATTTAGCGCAGGAACCTCAGCTCTAAAGGTAAGTGAAAGATAATCACGCTCCTCTTGGGGTACCGACTGCGCATTAACAGGGTGACTTCACGCGGTAGAGTCCCTAAAACCCACTACTTGGCTTTCTTTTACCTTCTGATTGCATTCTACCTCACAGAACCGGGAAGCGTGATCTCGGCGGATTGTTACATGACGGGATAAACTCCCTGGCAAGGTTCAAACGCTCTGGTCCCTTTTCTCCTTCCCCACACTTACTTTGAACCTGAAGGATGTATACTTCGACGTTCAGCGATTGGTTTTGTCAGGTCGTTATCGACTACATGCTTGGTTTCCGGACACTTTCAGTTTTTTCAGAGTTCTTGTTGAAGCTACAATCAACCGATCCGCGCGAACTCGTACGATTGTCGAACATCCGAGCAGAAGCTATCGCAACGTGTGTCTCGCGTGTCCTAGAAGAGGGGGAGACGTTATTTTCCGGGTGGACTTTGTTCTCTCCGGTTGCGCTGAATACAAAGCTGGGGGAGAAGTTCGAAGAGAAGGTGTTACTCCTGGTTCGTCAATATCGCTTAATCTTCGGACTTTCTCGGTTTACTGAGACCTTTTGCCCCAGTCCCGGGCCGCCTTATATATCATAGTAAGGGTGGAATCTCTTTGAACTCCATCCCATCACTCAAAGTTTCCCAGAGCTTTGACTACAACCTGGCAAAAGTAAAGATTTCGACACGGGTACCCCTTCAAGACATCGTATCTATTACCAAAGGCACTCCCAACCTTTTTTGGGCTGTCTCACCCATTCACCCGTAACATAGGCGCATATATCATCTCTCCGCTAGAAGAGGCTTCTCGTGATCCCGTTCAAAATGCAGGGTTCGTCGTCGAGTGGCGCAACACGAGCCAACGCACACGCGTGACAAGTTACTCTCTGCGTAACAGTGTCGACCTGCCCTCCTCGCCTTCACCCAGCGGGTCCAGTACCTTCCAAACAATGCGAGCAAGTTCACGGCGCGGGGCAAGTCCCATGTTCCACCAACGAGGTCTATCCCTCTCTCCCCTCTTTCCCTTTCCAGCGTATCTCAGAGACAAACAACAAATACTAGCTCGACGACCGTTGCCACGCCAAGCATAATGTCACCACCCCCGTCGTCATCGACGTCGACGTCGACGATATCCGCAACGAAATACCGACGACCATCGCTCTCGCCAGTGCGTACGCCCACCGCAACTGCCACCGCGCGCCTGTCGCGCCTGCTCTCTAGCGCTGCATTACCGACCCCGGCGCCAGCCGCCGAGACCAGTAGCGCAGACGGCGCTAGCGACGCGGGCCACGCGGCAGCCTCGAACACGAACACGACGAACTTTGCCGCGTTCAAGGCACTGCCGATCGATCGTGCGCGACGCGAGGCTAGCGGCAGTGCTTTTGTCGAGCCGTCCGCACCAGACGACCTAGCTAGCGTAAACACATGTCAGGAGGCTGTCGATCTCATGGTGGACGCCATCGTCAATGCCTGTGGGGACGCTCATGCTCATGCACATACACATGCGCACGCACACGACAGCGCCATGTCTGACCTGGGCAAGGGTAAGGGCGATGTTGACGTTGATGTGCCGTTGGTCCGCAACAAGGACATCGTGAGGTCGGTTTCTCTTCCTCACATTTCGTTTCGTTCCGCTGACCCAGCTCTTTCTTTCCTTGGTTTTGGTGAACCGTTTAAAGCCTGGCTGAGGCAAGAAAGATGACGGGGATGTACGCAAAGATGGAATATGGTGTTAAGAGGTTGCTTTGGCTTGGTGGTTGAATGAGAGCTGGATAGGATAGGATTGGACAACTGCTAACTTGTATTTGATCGAATAATACACATCCCTTATCCCGAATCAAAGAAGTGTTAAGGTATCGACATTTGGCCATTCGCTAACTAAAGTTGTGGCAGGTACAGCCCAATAAGATAAAGGGTGGCTATGGAAACCAATAAATAGAGCAGAGAAGGGTAAAGTGGGTATTTATGGGCAGGTATGTGTGGGCAGGTATTTATGCGTGGTCCCTCCGGTAACATATATATAAATGACATGGAATGGTTTTGATGCCAGAAGTTGTGGACAGATAGAAATAGATATATATATAATCAATGGTCCATAAATAAACTTTGGATCGTGACGGGGTCCTTTGGGGTGGGGTTCGAAAGAAGTTATTATCACCAGTTGTAGCATCGGATGTGATCCTGCTGCTGAGCAAACGTCATGATCATCAGTCACGAAAACACAGAAACAGAACAAAAAAAAAAACTTACACGCTAGCGCAATCCCGCGATATCAATGAACTGTGTCTTGCGCCTCATCGCTCTCGAGTCTGAGCTGATCTCGATCCTATCCAATCCGACACCCATCATGTCCCGTTCGACCACCCGCCGCATGTGCCGCTCGCAAAGCATGCGGCCTTCGATTTCCCAATAATCAACGAGACGTTCGTCACATCTCTCCCCATCTTCGCCCTCATGTTCGCATGTGAGATGCTCGACGTGATAGCGGTCACCCGTGTGTGACACTGCACAGGGACCTTCGATCGGCCGTCCGCAATCGGGCGCAGCACACAGAGAGTTGTTCGACTCGTGATAGTGGTAGTCGCAGAACGGTTTTCCGTCGAAGACATAGAATGTCCTGTCGGGGAACGGTTTCTACAACCAAGAGTTAGACGGTAAACATATGCTCCAGGGAATAAGGAAGGAGAGGCCTCACGTGGCAAGTGTGACAGTTAAAGCAGTCTCGGTGGTATTTTCCTTTGAGTTGTCCATCTGAGGATGACACCGCCTGCTTCTCAATTGGCAGGTTGCAGCGACGGCACTATGGAATGATCGTGAGTGGCGATGATCAGAACCATCTAACTTCTCATACCTTCGGCAAGTACATGTTCTTCCAGCACTTGTCACACAACACGCCTCTACCATTCTCCACGCTGATCCATCTCTTATCCTCGATATCCTTGGAACATCGTAAGCACGTCAACGCTTTCTCGCGGTGCTTAGCCAGCCCGCTTGCAGTCGACTCTTGGGACGATCTGTCATTTCTCGACTTGTCAGACGGGCCACTATAGGCACCGGAGATCGTGGCTCCTCGTCGGATGATAGCCGCTCCCTGTGCGGGCGGATCGCGCTGCACGTGCGATGTCAAGGAACGCATCGGAGGTTTCGACGCACGAATATGTTTGTTAGAGGAGGCCGGTGAAAGTGGTGTGTCCGTAGATGTTGGTGACCGCAGGAGTGCAGCCAGGGCTTTATCGAGGCCTATCTCCTTTGAAGCTCGCTCCGTTGGCGGGTGATCATCTGAATAGGTCGATGAGGCAGATGGGCTGTGGTGCACACGAGCGGACACCATTCCACGCGCAAGTAGCTCGCCGTCGTCTGACCCATCGTCTCCCTCAGCGTACGCAAGTCCGCCGAACTCAGATTCTTCGTCTTCTGACGGACGACCGAGAACAGATGAGTTCATGTCATCCTGAGTCACGACCTTGACAGCATCTCCGGGCAATATGGCCTTTTTCTGTGAGGGCTTCTCAGAAGAGAAGCGTTGCCCAACAGGAGTAGTTGGTGTCAAGGGTTCGGGTGCATTAGATGACTTGGAAGAGTCCGACGGTTTGACGGGGAAAGGTATCGACGATGGTTTACGGCGCTCGCGTGGTGGGGGCGTTGCGGATGATGTCAGGGATTGGGATAGCGGATTGTTCGAAGAGGACCGAGAATCACGAGGAGGCGAAGGAACTGTGCTTGGATGGGGAGCTGTGCGGCTTGAATACGGCATTGGCGGCGCTGCGGGATAGAGATCGAGTCGTTAATTAAAAGATAATAGAACCAAAGGCGCCAAGGACCCGAGGTAGTAGCGCCTAACATGTAATATATATGTTAAATGAATGAATGACGACATACCAGTAGGAGGATTTAGGTTGCCCGAAGGAGGTGTGTTGACTCGTTGTGGCGAAGACGACCGGGGAATCCACGGAGCAGGCGTATCTGCTGTGGGCCGCTGCACGCGAGACGGGGGTGAAGAAGTGAACATGGCAGCACGAGCCGCTGCTGCGAAGCCTCTGCGTCCAACGCCTGCCATTCCAGCAGCGCCTCCCGATTTGGTGTCAATCTCTGGCGATACGAAGGATCGGGAAGAATAGCTCGATGGGCTGGGAGAAGTGACCGACCGAACGGGTTGGTGATTGGACTGAGGCATCAGCGCTGAGCGCTTATCATCAGAAGCACCATAATTAGTGGCCTGAGCGAACTGAGATCGCGGGTCAGACGGGCGACGCAGGACGGAAGAGGGAGCGTTGGGAGGTGATTTGGGGGTCGAAGGTCGACGCAAGACGGGGGAACGAGTGTCGAGGGAAGACTGTGGGTTGGACGGTCGACGGAGGACGGGAGAGGGAGCATCCGGGGGAGACTGTGGAGCTGAAGGACGACGCTGGATTGGAGAACGAGTGTTAAGAGGAGGCTGTGGGATAGATGGTCGGCGCTGGCCGGGGGAACGAGAGTCGAGAGAAGACTGTGGGTTGGATGGTCGACGGAGGACGGGAGAGGGAGCGTCCGGGTGAGACTGTGGGTTAGAAGGACGGCGGAGGACGGGAGAGCGCGTATCAAGGGGAGAAGGAGCGCGGACGGCTGACCGAGTGCTGATGCTCCCACCAGGTCGAGGAACGGAAGGCACGACGACGTTCGGACTCAGCTCCTGTCTTTGCGTTTGCGCACGGGAAGGTGGACGAGGGGACTGAGACAGAGACGGCGCTGGGCTACGAGCAGCATTTCTTGAAGGTACACGCGATGGCGTTAGACTGACATCTCGTGGATTCGGGGCGGCGGATGGACGTCTCCGGGGAAATAATATAGACATTGGACTACGTGTTGACGCGTTCGAAGGAGGTCGCGGGAGAGTCTGCGCCTTGAGTGGTGGTGGAACATGTTTGGTATCGCTGGAAAGGTTTGAAGGAGGTGGACAGACGTGGTCGCCAAGTTGATCAAGAGGGACTGGCTGTGTACAGGAGGAACACTTTACTGTTGGAAGAAGATGGGATATACGTTCAGTTGGGGGATTAGAAGCGATCTGGGCCATTATAGATAATAAACGAAAGGAGCGTAGGGGATGGAATGTGGAGGGGAATAGAAGAGATGGGAGGGAGCGAGTCGACGACCAGCGTGGTTGGAGAGTAAGAAAGCTCGCTCGATTAGTGAACAATACAGCCTGTCATGATGAAATGCAACAATTTCAATCACACTCAATTCCCATTAATTACAACCATGCCATATCACAACCTGATAACAAGTCCTCTATACCAATCAAATGCATGCACCGCATTAATCAAACCCCCCCGAAGCGACAGCGAGAGTCGCTAACTACTCGTCGACACAGGCAACGAACAATTTTCCGTTGATTCGCGCCTTTGTTCCGCCACCGCACCCTCACCGCCCTGCGTCGCAACCACCGTGGTACCCGGCTGCGGGAGTCCAGTTGAAAGAACCGCCGCGGCCAGAGCCTGAGTGTTTCCCGGGGGGTTGAGCCTGGAGAAAAACTCGTCCCAGCGACCTGTAAAATTATCCGGTTCGGCGAATCATTCATCGTATAACTAGCTCAAGCGACGCACCCCAGTCAAACATACCCCCCGGAATCCCATCCAACCAATTGTTGTCCGCCAACGCGAGCTGTTCCAATGCTCTCGTCGACGCTGGCGCCGAATCGAGAACGTTCATCACGTGAACGTTCTCACACTCAGCCATCCCACCCTCGTTTAGCACAGGATTAACGTTCACGTTCACGTTAACGTCCCCATCCTGCCCTGATGATGTCTGAGCTCCGCTCTCAGTATCTTGCGCTCCTGCAGGTGGCGCACCATCTGCGCCCCGCGTGAGCCTGTCCTCTTTGAGTAACAGGGACTTGACCTCACCCTCGTCATCGTCACTATGACTCTCGATGATTACGCCAGGTCCAACTCCCGTAAATGTTCCCTTGGCTTTGCCATGCGCGACGAACACGCCTCCCCCTGGCCAGCTCGAGTCTTTCTTATATGCTAGTCCCCCTAAGGGAGGCGGTTTCCTGCTCGTCACATTATTCGCAGGGTTCAACGGAGGGAGTTCCTCCTCGAGTGGCGGCCCTTGCGTTGCCTCATATAGCAATGCGATGATCTCTGCCGTCTAAAAAATCACACATCAAGGGTCCGCTCTGCGGAATGCCACACCACCGACCTTTCGGCGCGCCGACATATGATCTGGTGAAAGTGACTTTTCCCATCGTCGGATGCAATCGCGTAACTTCTTTAGTTTCAACGCCGCCTCTTGGTCTTGGCGCCGGGCCCACGTGTGGTACTGTCAAAAACCGTTATCAGATGGGCGCTCTCTGAGTCACAACCGCATGCAACATGCTCACCTGGACTAGCGCACATGAGGTCGCCGCGTACGCCACCAGCATCCACACATCATAAACTTTGTCATTTCGGTCCAGCCAATCGATGGCATTGCCAGTCATATCGACCAGATTTGTCCAACTTTCAATGGTGAGGGCAAATTTGAGATGTTCCGGGCACAAGTACGAAATCCGCATGAAGACGCGCCAAAAAATCATCAAGACGCAAGTGTATAACAGGAAGAGTACTCCTGCATAGCCAGTGTTCAGGGAAAACCCAAAGTCAGACGTGATGATACAAACCTGCGTTGATGGTTGTGTCAGGTCCTCGGAATTGTAAACTTGGGGGCAGATTCTTCTTCCAGTTCTCAATATCTGCTGATAATGCGGCAAGAGCCTCGTCAGTTGTGTTCATCAACCCGACCGGGCTAAATTCATCGGTTAAGTGTCTTCGGAAGCGGGATAAGATAAACCATACCTGTATATAGTCTTCAGCACTCGACCAAGGATAATGCTGAGTCTGACAAGTTCGTCCACGTAGAGATCATGAGGAGAGCCAGAGGAAGGTAATCGCGCATCACAGTCATTGACATCGATCATGTATGGGTGCCCGTATGACAGGCTCACCCTGTGAAGAGCATAGTGAGCATGAGACAGCAGAAACCCGTGAGGTAGACGGCTGTCACGGGGTGAGTTGAGAAATACCATCGGTCACTGATGAGACATGCTCCCCACAGCCTGCGCCGCATTTCTATATTCTGTTTTACCGCTTCGGCACGATGAAGACCCAAATCTTGAGCCTGCGACCCAGCGTAAGTGAATATTGCCTGCGGGTGAGGAAGATCCTCCGAACACGAACCATCCTAATTGCAGTCCCCAATCGGATCCACAGAGCGGAAAGAGCAGTTGGTACAAACTGGGAATGGCAATCCCCAACCATGCAAAGAATTAACAGGCTCTGTACATTGACGATTGAAGCTGTCGAAAGGACGTCTTCCGCTTTGATGACGGTGTTGACGGCGTAACGTATTGCGTCGAACACGTTCTGCGGTACTTCCCGCCGTGCAGCCGCTACGAGGCAAATAGAATATAATAATATAGGAGGAGGCGAGGGCGTGGAAAGAAACTCGGCTTGCGTGATCACTGGAAGGATGGGAGCGATCTCCGAGAAGTACGCATTAACCAGCTTTTCGACCACATCCCGTTCGATGCGCATATCAACGGGCTTCTGCAACGGCGGCGCGGTGTCACCAGCAGTTGGTTCTAATACTTGGATGAGCCCATCGCCGCTTTGTGATACTTCCCATGTATGGTGGTGTCGCGCATCGTAATTTTCATACAATCGGGAGGGTATCGTAGCACTGGAATGAAGAAGATGTGCTTCAGATGTTGGACCTGGTGAAGAATCGTGTGTCAAAGTGAAGCAAATCTGCCCGAAGCCTCGTCCTCATACCATATACCCGCGAATCCGGGGGGCGCGAGGATTCTCCTGGCGTAGAAGAACTCAGTCGTTCTGTATTTTCCAAACGCGACTTCTCTGCAGCAGCGGCAGCCTCCTCCTCTTGCTTTTTCTTCTTAAATCGTGTCTCTGCAATAGGAAGAAAGAAAGTGCAATCGAACCCATACTGTTTGCAGTGTTGGCATAAAGGAGGCTCAGAATCCGCCAGAATGTCGCATCTGTTTGATGGAGAGATGAATTAGCAAGTAGGCGGAGACCGAAAGAGACGACAGCGTCAAATATGGCCCATGGGAAGATGGAGTCAAACCGCAGCTAATCGCTGTCAAACAAGAAAAAAGACTTACCGAATTTTGCGACTACGGCAACTATCGCACGCCCTTTGCGTCTTAGTACGCTTCTTAGTGTCTGGAGGCAATGGGTGTTGCGTGTTAGCCCTTGGACCTGATGCCATAACGTTGGGAACTGAACCCGAAGCCCCTGCAATATCCTCTGAACCCTCCGCATCGCCCCCTTGGCCCTCACCCGTGGTCTTGCGCTTGCGCTTCCCCGTTGGGAGTTGGACGAGTGGGACAGGTGAATGATTCGCCGTTGGGGATGGCTGAGACACAGCTTCATGCGCGGCGCTCGGACGCGGAGGCGCATACATCATGATTTGTTGTGGATAAGGAGAGTAATGGGGGAAGGGTGCGTGAGATGGATACGGAGCGTGATGCATGGGATATGCATATGAAGGATGACTCTGTCCCGCCATCGGAGTCGAACTTACGCCGTTGCCCGAGTGTCCTGGAGCAGAGGCCGGGTGGTGGTAGGCAGGGTGAGGCTGAGGAAACGGAGAGCCATTAGACGGGTAGGATGGATTCATGACTGGAAACTGCGCGGCCGGAAAGGAACGGACGAGGGCCGACGGACGAGAATCAGGGGGACCCGTCCTGGAAGAAGATCTCTGGGGTTCCTCGCGTGCGTGCGAGATGAGGGAAGGGCGGGAGGCTGGAATATGAAAAGAGAAAGAAAAAAGGTGAGAGATCGCACAAAGGAAGAAAGATGATGGATCGGAAAGGGAGTAGTGGGAACGTACGGATGTCCGGAGAAGGTAGATGGGAGGCAGCAGAAGCTGACTTGGAAGGGCGTTTGCTGTGCTTGCCAGCTGACCGGGGAGTCGGTTGCTTGTCACCTTCAGGGTCAGTTCCATATTCTGGTTCCATTGGTTCCATCCAGACACCCGACGGACGCCCAGGCAGACTAAGCAGCTGTGACCAAGGTACAGGCAACAAGTCCCAGTTGGTTGTTGCCTCAGCAAAAAATGTTATGTAAGTGGTGATAATAATGCCCGGAACAGAGTGGATCCGCCCCCAAGTTGACGCAACCTCTTGAGAACTCGATGAGGCTGCGTGCCCAAGGCAAAGCTACAAAGTCTACGAACTACAGGTACCCGTAGGGGCAAACTGACCCGCTCTACGCGACCCGCGGCAAGACACGGCAAGGGGGGGAAGAATAAGTAACGACGCTCATCGCACACTTTCGGGCGCCGTTTCAAGTTCGGTCCCCCACAGCGAGAACACGCTGACGTCATAGTGGCCAATACCTGGCTTTACTTTTAACCTGAGCCCCTGTCGGGGCTGTGCTGCCCGCGTCCCGTACCGTACCGTATTTGAAAAGACTTTCATACGGCGGCCGGCCTCACCTGCCGCGGCAGTCAAATTATAACCGTCCCTTAAACCAGTTGCTACCAAAATATAAATTACGATATACAATCTCTCATGCGCGCTGATGGGTATCACTGTCCCTACTCTCTTTCGCGTCGTCGTGCACGACGAAATCAACTTGATCTTCGAAGCCAGGGTTTACTAACCGCTTGTCTTCCGTCGCCACGGCATGCCCTTGCACCCAAGTAAATCCACTTGGTCGACATAGCACATCAGCGATATTTCCTCTCCAGTTGGAATGTGCAAACGGGTTTGGGGGTGCCGTCCCTGGCACGATTGACTTGTGGGCAGAATTTCGAATCTACGTAAAGCAAGCCCGACGTCAATAAAGCTATACACGTGGGCGCAAAGTGGTGTGATGGGGATTGACAGCCATGACGCGTCGACGGCCAGGTGATGACAAAGTGAATGGCGCCATACCTGTTCTATTGTTGTCACATTAAGACAGAGAAGCTAATTCCAGCTCGGTGAGCTTTTCCTACCCATCTACAGAAGAAAAAAACGCTCACCCGCACATGGTACCCCAAGAGGGCACCCACGGGCCAGACGACAATGACTGCGAGGCAGAATGCAACAGCACTCCCTGCACCCTTGCCAAGAGCATGACTAAAGTTTTTGACACGCTTCTCGCTTGTTAACATCCAGAGATGGAGAGCCGATGTGACGATCACAAGACAGAGTGTAATTGTCTAGAGAGTCAGAGTCAATAGGATACTCCACATGTTTCACGGCAAAACCAAACACACAGCTACCAGGATGAGAGCGAAGAAATTTGTATAATTCCGACGCCCTACGCAGTTATTTACCCATTGACAGTGATGATCACATCCATCAACACAATTATCGCACTGCGCAAAAGGTTAGCCATCACTTGATGTGCCAAATATAAACAGTGCGTACCACCCTGCAGTGATTCGACCGCGGCGGGCGGTATGTGCGACATGTCGGACAATATTTCACGGTCACGCTGGTAGTTTCACGTGATTCAGTGGCAAATTGATTATACTGTAGGAAAAACGAAAGCCTCACACTGCGGAACGGACTTTCAATTCCCGAGTTAATGGAACATAGTCGCCGCCATCAGAGGGCGCTAAAGATGGGTAGGGTGGATTAAGGTCCAGGTTTCGTGGAAGAATTCCAGGGTCCTTGAAGGCCTATCAACACGGTTAGTTCGGAAACCCATATCTCAGATGGATTATGGAGTATGACCGACCGTCGACAACATCAATGAGACTGTCAGGAGAGACATATACGCGCCGACAACGGCGACGGCGGGGCTTTTATTATGCCACCACCAGACACATGTTGTCCCGAGCCAAACACCTGCGATGCTAAAGACTAGAGTGAGGGACCCTAAGAACGCCCAGGGTTTAGCACCGCCCATAAGCAAATGCCCCTGTATGAACCATCGATTAGAGGACGATATCCGCTCATAATTCCGGACGTAGCCAGAAGCCTTCTCATGTTTCATAGGAACAGAGGAAAGGGGGTATTCAGACTTAGTTGTGGGTGAGGGAGGGTAAGGTATAAAGTTAGAGGGAGGATGTCGCAAGTCAAGAGGGACAACGTCTGAAGTTTTGTAATCCTCGTCCGAGCCTTCTTTAACTTCAAAAGGTGTCGGCGCATTGCTCGTACTCCGAGCAGATGGGAGGTCAGTAGTTATCCGTGACTGACTGGCGCTGGCCGAGCCAGACAAAGACCTGCGCATCGACTCGAGGCTCAGGCCCTTCCGAAACCGCTCGATGCTATCACGTACACGCGCGGCAGCGCTTGCATTTGCGGCGTTCTTTTCGACAACATTCCTAGCCAGAGACGGCTTTGACCTATGAGTCGTCTGAGAACCTGAACCGGAGCGGGCGTGTCCACTAATAGGGAGCAACGGTTCGCGACTCTGCTTCTGGTTTCTCATGGGTAGTTCGTTCGAGCCGTCTTGCATGGAATGGCGTGAAGTACGGTCACCAGCGACAGGGAATGAATCGGAGTGTCCGTCCGAATCATATGGCATGTCTTGCGGCAGGGGCTGGAGCGGAAATGCGGAGAGCATGGCCTCGCGGTGGTGTAGATGCGATGGAACATGTGAAGAAACTAAAGATGAACGACGAGAGCCATCGGGAGCGGGAAGGAGCTGCTGGCTGGGATGGGAAGGGTGGAAGAATGGTGGAGGGGGTAGGATTCCGTGGGCGTGTGTACCGCTGAGAGGATTTGGGCCTGAACGGCCAACTGAACCCTGAAATGTTCGGCGCGTTGGGGAATTTGGGTCTTCAGATACTGATGGGGAGGGACGGGGACGGGAAGCAGAGGAGACAGCGGACCCAGTGCGGGCATGATTTCCCGAGTTGGACGCGTTACCACGGGTGGTGACACTTTCAAACTTGGTTGAGAGTCCAACTGTAGAAAGCGACGAGGGAAGTTGGGAGGGACGCTGAGAGACAGGGACAGTGGGCGTAGAGGGAGAGAAGGGTAAAGAACGCTGGGACGCCATGGGTCATTGAAAAAGAAAAATACGACAAGTCTAAGAAAGAAACGGGTTGCCACAAATCCGGCTAACACCGGCACCGACTCGGTCACTCTCGGACCTCCTACGTACCATGTCTACATCTCATCCCTCTCTTTTTTGTCGTGAAACTATCCACTGCCGAATATACGTGCTACTCATTTTAGCCTGCTTCAGCGTCTCGACGTCTTCAGCTTCCAACCGAGACGAACTATGCGAAATCACGTCAATCGCAAACGTCCTTAATCGTGCCAGGCCCTTCTCCTCCCGGCATTTGTCCACTTGAGCACAAACATACGTGAACACACCTCCGAGAAACGCAACGATTGCCATTAAACACTTACCGGCCCTTCCACCGGATGCTGTCTCCTTGCTCACCACGAGAGCTTGTATGTTTGGATCTGTCGCCGTTGGCCCATAAACGTCATGAATTGGCACGATGTCATAGACAAGGCTAGGCTTGAAAAGTTCCATAAATCGGTGAACACCTTGCATCCGCTCCGGCAGATTCTCCAACACATCCCGATTATCCTTTTTCGTTAGCAGCACGTCGTCTGCAAGTTAGCTTTGTAAGCAACTCAACGGCATCTCATCGTTATCAACCGACGCTACCTGTCACGCCGACGATGACTTTTTCATCCGCAATCCATGCAGCCATGCTGAGCAAGATTTTGTGACCCGCGTGTAAGTGATCAAAGGTTCCCCCCAGTGCCACAACGGGGTAGATCGGCGGGTCGGATCCTGGTGCAGTCGGAGAATCGGGATCAATTCCGCTGTCCATGACGTGATCCCCAGGTTTGGTCCATGCTGTCCGTAGTGAGGTTACAGACTGCGGCAGCGGGACTGGTATGCAGTCTAGCGAAAAGTCAATCAATTACGATTGAGGTGTATCAACCAGACGCACCGCCTTCGATTCTGATGACTACCTCAAAATCCTTTCCGAAGTCCTCGCAGAGGTCTTCGTCGAACCCTCGCAGCAGAACGTCCACTTGAAGTAGGACCTTGTCCAATTCTTGGGCTACCGCCGTGGCCTGCACGTAGACATAAGTTAAGAGCCTTTGGATATCATCCCAGGATCCGGTGTGCGATATCCCAGCTGGGCTGTTGCTGCGAGAAGAATCAGCACTAGGCCTCCGCTTCGCATTCTCACGGTGACCAGAGAGAGGAGAACGCGGTCTGCGGCCGGTGTTGAACAGGCGCGAAAAGAGAATAACGACGAGGCGATCGCGGACACATCGGGCCGCCCCTGCTACGGCTGGGGCGAGAAAGCAGGGGGTGCTCAAATCGTTGAGAGTGGCAAGGATGAGTGCATGGGAGGCAGTGGCATTGGGGAGGTGCATGTTGACATGATCCTCCGTTGCCGGGGAGAAATCTGGAGTTGGAGGAAGGTTATCTGACGATTTTGTGGTCATAGGAGTCTTTGAGAACAGAGTAGGCGGATTCTCGGGCCGTTCTCTCACACCAAAACCAAAACAAAAGAATTATCATCATTCTGTTCTGAGAAAGTCGTTACTACATCGTCGTTATATGGGCGTTAATCAAATCGTTATCATGACCGAATTCGAGGCGATTCCCGACTCTGGTGCAGGTCCTTTACGTCAAAGAATACGTTGACTCCGAAAACAAGCCCTAAAAGGCATGCTCCTGCCGATGCAACGTTGTAAGCGTTGCACCTGCAATGGCATTGAAATGTCAATTATCAGTTTTGAGGTCGCAACCGGCAACGTCCACCAACGCACCATCCATTGAAACTCCCGGGTGGGCATCTCTCCCGTATCAAAATCCATATAAACTCCACGAACCATAGGAAGAAGCAAACGGTGTCCAGAAAGAGCGTTTGTTTGAGTTCCTTTCGGGCTGCTCTCCATTCCTCCTCGATAGCAAGTCCCTCAAAAATACTCCGTCGCTTTGGCCGCCCACTCGCCCCGCTCTGGCTGAACGAGGACGATAATAACTCATCGAGGTTTGCGTTTTCCTCATCCGGACGCAGGGACCCGAACATTGTCGGGTCCACAATCAAGTTTACCTGGACATCTCCCCGTTCTTGCTTTCCCTTCTTTCCCTTCGTTTTCTTCTTCGCCTTCTCACCTGGTAGCCCCTGAACGGGTAACACCGCCAGGCCACTGGGGCCAAAGCCCGCTGGTGTTCGCTTCTTTCGGCGGCGTCCACAGCAGCAAGGGCGGAAAAGGAAGCGGTAGAGAAGGAACAGTGAGGTCAGGACAGACAATGCATATAGCGCGAACGTATGGGGTTTAGATTGAGGCGGCGGAGGTTTGGGGGTCTTGATCCACTGTAATACCGATATTAGTGCTGAACGAGATGGGAGGTAGCAACGCACCAAAGCGGCATAAACCACCGAAACGGCAATTCCAAGAGCTAACATGGTCTCGATGACCCTAACTGCCACCCTCTTCTTTGGGCCGTCTGTAACAAGACGACCTTTCTCATCTACACTTCCAACTGGCTCCTCAATTGGGGCCACAGCGCCCGAGCGAAACTCATGTTCCAACATGCGAATACGCTCTTCCTTCAGCTCGGGGTCCAGAGGCAAATCGTAGTTGGGGGTATCAGTGTTGGACCAGGGTACAAAATCCCGAGTAGATGTGCTATTAGTCGCGGCATAGGGGTCATAATTCCCAGCTAAACCAGTAGCGCGATACGAAGGATCGAAAAAAGGTGCATGAGAGACTTCAGATTGTGGACCAGTCTTTGAAATTCTGCTGTCTTTCGCATACCACCCGCGCGACCAAGCAGGAAATTGAGAGACGTCAATCTCCGAGTTCGGGACACCTCCCCTTGAAGAAGTAGTATCAAGGGGAGGATGCGAAATGTTAGGTGAATATAATGGATTGTCGGGGGGATGTAAACGGATGGCTGTGAGAGAGAATATACGGGTACGGAAGGAAGGAATGCCCCATGAGTAGTATGCTGCAATGACGACGTGTTGTGGGACTGTGACGTTGGGGTACCGCGAGAGGAGACGAGAGAGGGTGGATGCAATGAAGCATGACTCGCGACGGAAACGGATCTCGGAGGCGGCGGTAATAGATAATCATCGTATGCAGGATCGTTCGGATATGGGTAGCGATTCAGGGTGCGTGCATAGTCGGCAAAATCCAGTGCATCGATAGATGGCTCGGAGGCGTCATGGCCTGGATACGGGTGTGTGGCAGAGGTCCTGCCCGGGGACGTACGTACAGCAAAGGAGCGCAAGGGAGGAAGAGGATCTGTGGGGTCTGGAGACCATGGACGTGGGCGAGAGAGCGAAGGTGGAGGGAATACCTCGGAGGGGGGATACATTGGTCGTTACTGGATCGTTAAAGCGGTCATGGAGGAACACGAGACGACGACTGCACGCAGCGATATCATCTATCGTATAAGCACGTGCCATTTACCGCAATTGGTCCAGCCAGGCCAACAACTGTCCAGTCCCTTCCTCACCACTCTCCTTCTCCTCTTTCACCTCGCCCCTCTCTCCGACCCTTACCCAGCTTCCTACAAAATCAATGTTTCCCCCCTCCCAATCCGCAAACTGGAACGCCTCTCCCGGGGGACCAGTGCAGTCTAGGCCGCCCAATTCAGTGTTATCTTCCCCCTCAGCTCCGAGCTCGTCGATAGCTACCCTTCCTGTATGAGATCGACGCCGCTTTTCAAGTTCTCGTTCCAAGACAGTTCGCACTCGATTGATTGCGAGCTGCTCTGAGGACGATGTGGTTGAAGCACTCCCCGTCTTGAGTAAGTCACATTTGTGAGCCAGGACGAGGATGGCAGGAGGGTTATGTGACGGCGGGATTGTGACAACAGCGTGGAGAATTTTATGCAAGTGCCTTAAGATCAAAGTGAGCCATCAGTTGCTCTGGTACATATATGCGGTGAAACAGCCAACGTACTCCGCCACAATGGGGCCATTGCGGGATACATTACTGGCGTCCACAACGAAGACAACAGCTTTGGCATCAGCCATGTGCTCGCGGAACTGTTCGCGAACACGAGGGTGACCAGGAACATCCACCAAAGTGGTGGTTTTCTTGTTTAGCGAATAAACGCATGCATTTGTTTGTAACGAAGTGTGGCTTGGAAGCGTATGACCGTATGCCAGCTACAACGAGTATCAGAATCAAATGTATCGACGTAGAAGGATACTACACGCACTGTCGATAGAATAGCAGTTTTTCCTGCGCCGGATGCTCCGACGAATACGATGTTGTTTGCACGGGACTGCGATCTCCGACGAAATAAATAAAGGGCGACTGTAGTCGTGGCTCAGGAAGTAATCAGCCGGTATCTCCAGTAAAGCACGTACCCAGAGAAAAGATAGCAGCAAGCAAGGAGATCACCAATAGCCTTGGTTCCATGTCCGAGCCGTTGGAACATCAGCAAATTGGTCGAAAAATTTTGGGGATTTTGCGGTATTTTCCGGGCCGCCGAAACGTATACAGTTTTATGTGCGTTATGAGGCCTTATAAGTTACCCCTGGAATTGAGCGGCCGCAGATAATGCCTTATAAGGCAGCTCCGGAAACAGGGGCCTGCGTATAAAGCCTTATGAGGCAGACTCGGAAATGGGAGGCTGCATATAAAGCCTTAT
>WTXE01000619.1:0-13035 GCA_022496225.1 Russula aff. rugulosa BPL654 | reverse complement strand
CGATCAGCTCTGGCCGCAACGGCACGGCACAGCATACCTTTCGTATTGTCCCTTGGCTCCATTTCATAGTTACAGTACTGTACTGACTTTATTTTCTTTGACATGTTTCATACCTCCGGCGCAGCGATAGCCCGCGTTACCGTCTTTACTATCGCCGATGCAGGTGGTCGTAGGGGCTACTATATTGTATATAACCGAAGCCTCTCTCGCTCGCCGAGGCAAAGGCAAGCCACTGTTTCCGAAGTGGAATCTATCTAGATTCCGTATGACTTCCTTTCCCTTTCTCTTTCACGTGAATCTCGTACCGGTCCCGGTCCCTTCTCCGGCACTCGCGTTC
Source organism: Russula aff. rugulosa BPL654 (assembly GCA_022496225.1). Lineage (NCBI taxonomy): Eukaryota > Fungi > Basidiomycota > Agaricomycetes > Russulales > Russulaceae > Russula > Russula aff. rugulosa BPL654. Next base: position 12,698 of record WTXE01000619.1, on the reverse strand, counting down.
GCGTGGAACCGCTGTCCACGATGTGTCTGTCACTCGTCTCTCTCTCTCTCTCTCTCTCTCTCACATATCTTATCTCTCCCTTCTTCTTGGACGACACTCCAATCTCGCAGCCTCAATCTTGGCAGCCTAAGACTTGGCTACACCATGTGTTCTTATGCTTAGGGCTGTCGACTGTAACTTGGGTCCCGTTATTACGGGGTTATAGGACTCGTATCACAAGCTTGGGCTCAGGCCCTGCTAAGCCCGAGCCCGAGGCTTAAAGCCCAAGCCAGGCCCGCACATCGCTAACCTCAAGGGTCGTGTCCGTCCCCACCAGCGCCAGCGGCATCAGACTTGGCCGCGGCAGATGTGTCGAATGCGAGTAGTTCCGAGAGCCGTACGTGCGATAGTTTTGGTGCGAGCAGGTGTAAGCGGTGCAGGAAGAGGTCGAAGGAGATCGGGGAAGCAACTTGTGGAGCTACTGAAGTGCGGGCAACGTCGGTTCGTCGTCATCATCGTCTGGTTGCCTCACTACCCTCCCCACCACCACCACCCTGCGCCTGTGCCCCTTGTTGTCGCAAAGCCATAGTACTTACAGCACCATCAGTGTAATAATCGCTCAACCGCGTATTGAATCTGCTTCTGATGGAAAGCTCTTCAAGGAGCATGAAACGGTATCGCTTGAGGTCAGAGAAGAGTCAACCATTGGGCGAGACGTGAATGTCATAACGCATCATGACGAGCGTTCGGAGAGTAGGAGCAGCGTACGCGAAGAGCATGCGGACCGCGTGCACCCAAGCGTCCGCCTCGGTATCGAACGTCGCGTTGACCCGATGGCGTTCCGCCAATCGCCCATCGCAAGCATCTTCGTATACCGGAGATCTTGCCCATGTTGTACGTTTCTCTGGGGCAATGCCTTCACTTGTCAAGGTGGTCGAGAAAGCCTTCGGGACTCTTCCTGTCTCACCGAACCTGAACCCGCTCGGCTGCGAGGCTCACCAAAGCTGGACTTTATTAGTTCGGAGGTGCGTGTTCGTGACAACGACATTCCAATGACACATATCACCGTAGCAGTCGAGGGTGTCAGCTGGCCTATTATTCCATGCCCGTCATACAGTCCATCTTTGGCAATTGGGACCGTGCACTTGGCTCTGCACTGCTCCTGTCCTCATGTCTCTCAGACATCATCACGGAATACTACCTCGCCAACTCGTTCATGTCCTTCTCGACCTCCTACCTACTCTGATACTGGCCTCTGGGGAATCTACCTCATTTCAGAAAACCTTGTCGACCTTGACGATCTGATGCACTTCATGCTCCGCGAGTGGCTTGTTGGCTGTTTGACTGCCCTCACGAATTATAGTATGTATGCGATACAGGACGGCACGCATCTCAGTGGGCCTATACACTTTACTAGTTTGATTCGCCCCATCTCTTTTTTCCTATTTTGCTTGTGTGCTGATGAGTTTGTTGGTTCGGGAAGTGGGCGAATTGAATGGCAGCATTGTTTTCTTAGCTCATACATAGATTGTCATATTGCTCGAGCACGGCGTACTCGGTACCCCGCCAGACAGCGCGCCCGTGTACAACGTGTCAAATATGCCAAACACACTCACGATGCTCCTACTTGCCTACCTCTCCAATTTTACCGTAAGTCTACTCCACAACCTGTGGTCGCGATCACTACTCGCTCCTACAAACATGGGCAGATTGTTAGGAGGCTCACCGCTGTTGGCTCTGCCGTCTCGCTACCCGTTGCAGCGAGTTTCCAGCTAATACAGCATTCACCCAAAAATTGGAATTCTAACGTCGTTCGCTGTCACAATCATATCGCTCGACACGGTGGGTTTGACAGTATTTGCTGCCGACACATAAATCTCGAACACTGATCGGTCGCGCCCCGCTAACGTTTTCAGGCCTGCGCTCTCCTTGTCTTGACCACATTCGTCCTTTGTTGAACTTGACCTGAGCCTCTCTCAGCGATTTCCTCCCTCTGTCGTTAACTAATGCTTTCAGGCCTGCCCTCTCCTTGTCTCCGGAGGAGGACTGTCCACATTCATCCTTTCTCGTACTCAACATCTTTCAACGCTGAGTTGTTGGTGACTTGCTCTCTCTGTCATTAACTTCACGTATCGATTGCTTGTGCAATGATATATACTTTGCATTGTAATCGTGTTCGCAGTGAGAATGTACCTCGACACCGCACGTTCGACCGTCTTTGCTGTTGATTCCTTAGTCTCAAACATCCGGATGTCTTGCTCATCCGTCCGCATGTTCGCAGTGAGAATATGCTCCCGACCTCGCACGTTCGACCATCTTTGCTGCTGACTCCTTAGTCTGAAACACCCATAATGCACATATTGACTTGCCGGTCCTGACGCAAACGGACGGGTAGTTTATTATGCACAGAACAGAAAGCGTGGTCAGACTATAGCGGCGGCAGAAGTACCACCGTACGCCAATCGGATTCGCGCACCGGCTCACAAATTTCCGAAAACTGGACCAGATCTAGATCGTCAGAGGTCGAAACGGAACTGAACTGTGTATCTCCGTAACACAGCCTCTCATTTTGTGACCAATGAGATCACAACAAGCGCAGCATTGCCGTTTAGTGATATTTGACGTGACGTGTCGTCGCATTGTACATCCGGGACTGAGTGAAGTACCGCACGACAATCGGATGCGCAGGTCCTTTCGCGGCATCGGCTCACAAATTTCCGAAAACTGGACCAGATCTAGATCGTCAGAGGTCGAAACGGAGCGTATACGTCTAACGAATATCTCCACAGCCTCTCATTTTGTGACCAATGAGATCACAACAAGCGCAGCGGCGCCGTTTCAGTTAGTGATATTTGATGTGACGAGCTGTCGCATTGTACATCCAGCAACGGGACTGAGTGAATGATGTGGCTGAGATGCCCACGACCAGAGGCACATCAACGGACACGGAGGAACCAAACACAGAATGCGGGGTCTCCCTGTTTAGCACGTGGCTGCACGTCATGCTGCCTCATCGGCTCTCCTCGTCCTTGTGGTCGGCGGTTGCGGTCAAGGCAGGAGAGCTACTTCCAGTTGTACGTGGCGCTTTGGGTGAGAGTCCAGCGAGAGTCAGCCTTCAGTTGAAGAGACATCTCTATCTGACAAGCAAGCCCAGCCCCGCAGACCTAGCGTCCACGTTTATTTACCTAGTGATTTGATTGGTTAGACAAAGCCGGGCTCTGATTGGTTGACATCGAAAGGCATTCATGACTCAAGCACTCAAGTCACCACTCAACCATGGGATGACTCATCCATTTTTCTTTCGTGAAAATTCCACCACTTTCATGAATGCCCTTAATGTCCATGGACCATGGACTCGGACTGTATTGCCTGCGACACCGGTACTGATTGCGAGCGGAGCGAAGCAATTAATCGGCCACACGTGACCGCCAGAGGGCTGACCTCCCAAACCTTATAGCTCGCTGACGTCACTGAAAAAAAAGCCCCTTAAACCCCGTAAATTGCCCAAACTCGTGGACGAGTAGCTGTAACCGTCCTTAACTTCACATGTGCCTTGCTTGTGCAAGAATACATATCTATCTCCGAAAAATTGGAATTCACCGTCGTTCGCTGTCACAATATCGCTCGACGCGTGTGTTGGACCGTGTTTGCTGCTGACACATAAATCTCGAACATGGATCTCGACGCCCCTGCAGCGTCCGATCGGTCGCTCCCCGCTAACGCTTCTCTTCACCCGATTCGTCCTTTCTTGCAATTGAGACTCTCTCACGACTTCCTCCCTCGCTCGTTAACTTTGCGTGTCGATGTCTGTGCAGTAATATATATATATGCCAAATAAATCGCCTTCGCCTTCCCACTGAAAATATGCCTCGTTCCAGCGTGTCACCCGTCTCCGGAAGTCATGCCTGACCGTCCTCCGGAACTCTTGCCCGACTGTCCGATATGCGAGACACTACTAACGCTTTCAGTTCTGGCCCGTCTGTCCTCTTGCTTGGAATGTCTCACAAACTTTGCCTTCTCGTCTCCCCAACTACTGCATGCTTTCCAACAGATTCCTTGCCCAATGGACACCTCGTGAGATGGAACATCACGTCCATGGAATTTCCGCGAATGACACGGACGCTCCTCCCAATGCACGTCCTCTCACGAACGACGACGAACGCGCATTTCTTCATCCAAATCCTCCTACACTTACTATTCGCATTCCTCCTCGACGTCTGTGCACCGTCTGCTCCCGTGTTTATCCCTTTCTCGATAAACAAATTCCAAACCAATTGTCCCGCTGTCGTTCGTGTCAACGACGGGAACGCTGCTCACACTGTCACGTGCTTAAAAAGAGAAAGCACTTCCGCAATGCGATAGACCACGACCGCCCCTTTAAGACTTGCCAAACTGTCGACTGTCGTGACAAGAATAAAAATCGGATTCGGAGACACCGAGACGCCGCTCACGCTCTCGGGCTCAGATGCATATATGGTTCACACAATGTCACAGTCGCCGCGTGTACGTCTGCAGACGACGTTCTGCACACCAGCTGCTTACCATGCCGGGAGAGGGTACATACAGCGTATGTACCTCGCGCGCCTCCTCCCGCAATACACCACATCGCCCAACAAGCCGCTATCGACGACAGACAGGCCGTTGCGACCGAACGACCTGTTGACGCTGTACCTCACGCCCCTGCTCCCGTAATAGACCACATGGCTGAACAAGCCGCTATCGACGACAGAGAGGGCGTTGCGACTGAACCAATTGTTGACGACGATTTCCACGACGATACTGCATGGATGGACGTTGACCTTCCAGTGGACTCCGCCGTTTCGACGCGAGAGAAAATTTGCTCGATGACATGCGACGGACGCTCGCGAATGTCAACATGCAGCAGTGTGATACTTGCCATGAGCGTGCTTTCGACCTCGCAATTCGTTGCCGATCGAATGAATGTTCACGACCTCATTGTTCACTGTCTTTAACGCTCACCTCTCACATTTGTCCATCCATACTTATCCTACTTTGAAACTACTAAATAAAACACTTCCCGCGTCCATATTATCCCTTCCATCGACAGCATGTCCCCCCTAAAAAGAAACCTAAAAGAAGCCATGCATCCACGTGCCCACCTGATTAGCGAGCCCCCGCAGGATTTACCTGCGTCCATGTTACGTGTGTGGTATTGTTACGGTCGGGTCATTAACCGACCCCGCCACTTTTCATGAATGCCCTTAATGTCCATGGACCATGGACTCGGACTGTATTGCCTGCGACACCGGTACTGATACGTGTGTGGTATTGTTACGGTCGGGTCATTAGCCGAGTCCGGGGTCGGTTTTGCTCCTCGTCATTGGCTAGTCTTTAGGAGGCTGTGTGTGGATAGGCCAGCTGCTGACTAACATTGACCTGTTTTCTTACTAATCACACCTACACCTAACAACGGAAGAATTTTTGTGCCAGTGCAAAGGACGAAAAGTGGGCCTCCTGCATAAAAGCACGGAGGAGGATGCACAAACGCCATTCTCCCAATATCACACCTTCTGCCTCTATTCCGAGTCAATCTTAGAGCTGGCATGGGTAAGCGCTTATTGTAACAGTGAGTGCCAGTGCCAGTAGAAGCTGATTGCGAGCGGAGCGAAGCAATTAATCGACCACACGTGACCGCCAGAGGGCTGACCTCCCAAACCTTATAGCTCGCTGACGTCACTGAAAAAAAGCCCCTCTAAACCCGTAAATTGCCCACAACTCGTGGACGAGCAGCTGTAACCGTCCTTAACTTCACACGTGCCTTGCTTGTGCAAGAATACATATACCTATCTCGCAAAAATTGGAATTCTGATGTCTTTTACGGTCAGAATATGGCTCGACAGGGTGTGTTTGCACGTGTTTGCAATTCTCAAACAGGCAACTCCATCTAAATCGGGCCCTGTCCAGCCACTGACACAAAGAGCCCTCAAAATCCCCACACACAGGTCCTTTTACTCTCCATAAATTGGCATATACATTTCCTGTACCCCAATACATGGCGCCATCATAAAATTGTGCAAATTCCCTGTTGATTCACGGTGCTGTGACAATAACAGTGTCCTCTCGCTCGGGCTATCCTGCCACTCGTGCAAACACATCCAAAGCGTAAACCCGTTCCTTCACCCCGCTAACGCTTTCTCCTTCTCTTCACCCGATTTGTCCTTTCTTGCAATTGAGACTCTCTCAGTGCTTCCTCCCTCGCTCGTTACTTTGTGTGTCGATGTCTTGTGCACTAATATATGTATACCAAATAAATCGCCTTCCCACTGAAAATATGCCTTGTTTCAGTGTGTCACCCTGTCTCCGGAAGTCATGGCCGATCATCTTACCTTTGTCGACGCCATGTAGTGCATGATGCCCTGCTCTACAAGATTGAAAATGACCCAAACTATGCTGACCTTCAGCGTCCAGATGACTCGGAGCGTGCACTTCTCGCTCTTCCTGTACATGGCTCTGTTGCCACATGCTTCCTGTATGCACCGAACCGACAGAGGCTCCACCATCTACCACTGCACCATCGGGTCCAACGGAGGCTGCAAACGTGTCACCTGCACAAACCGACGACGACGACGGCAATGTTGGAGGCGTGCTCAATGTTGCACCATCCCCTACTGCGGAGACCGAACATGTTCGACGAGGTGTACACGAAATTCTTCGACGCCCCCTTCACAATAACCAAAACATAATCGATGCCCCAGTCCCTGATTGGCTCGTATGTAGGAGAAAGTAAAATGACATTTCTCATGAAAATGAGACACTAAGAGATGTGAAACAGAAGAATAAAAGCTAAGAGATCTGAAACATGGATAACAACCTAAGCCATGCATCCACGTGCCCACCTGATTAGCGAGCCCCCGCAGGATTTACCTGCGTCCATGTTATAAAGTTATCGTAGATCCGATCTCTAGCATATCTCATTCCGCTTCTAACCCCGACCAACCGCCTGATCACGTCCCTCCGTATCAAGAGCCTTCCAACATCCGCAAACGACGATGGGATTGGAACGGCTTGTTGAAGAACCCTAAGCGAAGAAAAACGGCTTGGAGAGGCACTGGATGTTCGTGAGAGCGTCATCGCGATTTGACTTAGTGCGTCTGTGTGCTGATCTAACCTCATGGGTGGTATAGGCAGATCCAATTGTCGTAAATGAAGTTCCATCTCCCGCACCTGTTTCACTGGATCAAGAGCGGGCGGTGCACGTAGATCCTGCAGTTTTATCTGCACTTCCCGAAAGCGAGAATAATCGCCGAAGATTTTTACCAGCTCGTTTCTCATGTGGCACAATATCACAAATTTTTGATGTGATGAATCAGTGAGATTTCCGACGCTGAGACTCGCGGGCGGGATATTGCCACTGACAGTCTTTCCTCGAAAATAGGTCGTTTATCGACCCCTGCGCAACGCGAATCCGCCCGTGATACCGGAAATTAATGGATTTATCGATAATGTCTTTGGAATCTTCTACGACGTGCAACGCGCAAATTCTAAGCTACTCGAAATCTTCAACGTGCGCCAGCCTGAACAGTCACTTGTCATTCAGCGCGTTGGCGATATCTTCCTCCAGGTCGCCACAGAGTTCGGGCGTGGGTATCCGCCATATGTGGGCCACTTGCGAATGCGGAGAAACGGTTGAAAGAGGAGGCTGAGGGAACATGAGTTCCGGCTGTTCCTTCAGGTGCGTGCGCTTTCCTTTAGTTTCCGAGAGATTTACTTATCTTCTTTACTTTGCAACGTAGAACGTAGAACGCAACCCTGACGCGCAGAGGATGGAGCTCAAAGTCTTCCTGAGCCACCCATTGGAGCTCCTTCAGCGGTACAAGAATGTGCTCGAGGCCATCGCGAAGGAGACGGACGGCAATCCAGACGTGGACTATCTCACCGAAGCTGTGAAGGCGTTCAGGAACCTGGGGCTGCGTGCGTCTTAGAGACATTTCAGCACGCAATGTGTAGGGGGCCAACTGCCGAGTTGGAATGGGATGACCTAGTAAGCGAAGATGTCAGAGCGACCATTAGCGAATCGGAGCAGAAGCGTCAGAGGTAAGTCTGATCAATAAGATACCAGTGCCAGTGTCCCTAACACTGCTTTCTTTAGGATCATCTTTGAGCTTATCAAGGTGGATGATGCAATATGTACGCGACTTGGAGAACATCGATATCGTGAGTGACAACCGCTGATTCTTGTATCCTATTTGACCCGGGTTCATAGATCTACGTAAAACTGTTGCGCTCGACAGAACCGCCCATCATCCCCACGAACGACTATCAACCTTTATCGCGGATGTCTTTCATAATTTTGACACAATACGTCTACAACACCGCAGGCTGCTTGATTGCCTCCATGCGATCCAACGGGAAGAGCACCCAGTCATTCACAGTGTTACCGCTGCTATCTTTGATGCCGCGCAGAACTGGCGTGACGAGTATATGAAGTACATCACGAACTATCCGATGCTAAGTACCGTATCGTTGATGAAATGAATAATCCTTTTAAGGACTTTGTGGAGGTACGTTTACGTTCCGTGATCTGGGTTTATCATGCGTGATTATTTACTCTGGTTCTGTAGCAATGCACACGCCATCCAGACGCGAACCGCTTCGACATGAAGGACCTCGTGCATCGGCCGATCCCACGACTTGCGCGATATGAGCTGCTGCTGGAACGCATTAAGAAAGCCAGTGCCAAGGGCACGAGGATCACGATAGCATTCCTCACGTTATCGACGTTATCAAGTCATTACTCAAGGAAACGCAGCCAGGTGTCGCCTCTGCGGAACAAAAGGTCGAGCTGTGCTCCAATTTGGTGTTCAAACCCGGCGAAACAGTGGTAAGTTACAACCAACTAGAACAGACATGAAGTTCAAATTTTCGTCGTCTTTTTGCACCCTCGTAGGATATGGACTTGTTGGCCAGGAACCGCTCTCTATACATACGGGCAAACTCCTACGCCAGCCGGATACTCCCTTTCAATGGAGTGGTTGGAGCGAGCTCTTCGTTTGCTTTTTGATAATTACTGTGAGTCGTTTGAACTGGAGAGGTTAAAGTGGCATGACAACGTTGTTTTCTGACTGCGATGTCATACAAGTGGTGTTGACAAAACCCGACGAAAAGGATGGTGTTACGAAATATCACGTCCACGGCCGAGTACGTTTTATAACCCTCTTGCCTACGCGAGCGCCTTGACTGACCCCTTTTACAAGTAGTGTGCCGCGGCCCGGTCTGGTCCGGTCTGGTCCGGTCCATGTCGGTCTCAGCAATAAAGTGGTCCGGTCCTGGACCGGACCGGTCCAGACCGTGTGGACCGCTACAGACCGCTGCTAAAGTATCCAAATTTGGAAAAGTGAGGATCAATCTCGCCCACACCACTGTGGTGGCGCTTTTCTGTGTCTCTTACATCTACTTCCCCACAGTAAAATAAAATGATGTTGATTCAATAGTGAACTGAACAGGTGGGGTATGCCCGTGGGTTTTCCACGGGTTTGTGAAAGGTAAGGGTACAGGTAGCAACAACTTGACCAGGCGGGGTCTACAACCAACATTGTGCCCTGTAACAATTCTCTCTGGAGGGTGTAACGAGGTCAATTGGCTCGGTGCCAGCGCGCTCTTGGAAGTCTCCCTGCGTGTGATGGTTGTCAGCGGCCCAGATCATGCATGATTAAGTGTTCAACAGGGGGCTATCACGGTGTGCGCGTATCAATCAGGGTAATTCACCGAGACTCCGAGAGGCGTCGGCTATGTGGCGGAGGGGTCAGCGGCCTTTTGGGCGATGCTCTCTGCAATGGTATGGTTATCAAGTCGGATCAGACAATGGGATATGCAGGTGAGATCTGAGTAACATTAAGTCTCGTCGCATGCGGCTAATCGAAAACTTACTGTTCTCGAAATCTGGGTAAATAACAGCGATGGCTCTATTGGGATGTCTTCCAAGTCGGAAACGGACCCTTCCAGGATGGCTATTGTTATGGAGGGCATAGTCAAAGCGAGTTGGTGTAGAAGACAGTGACGGTGTTACTATCGTGGATGACGGAACTTGCAATAAAAGGAGCAGACCATGGGAAGGGACGGAGATGAAAAACCTGAGGGACACTGTTCGAGTGTCGAGAAACGGGTGAGGAAACTTAGACTTACCTTTTTGTAACTGTGCGTATGCAGACCGTCATCGCGTTAGTTGGTTGGTTGGTCAGGGGCGCACGACGAATGGGCAGGTGACAGAAGGCGACGAAGACCTGAGAGATACTATATGAGTGACGAAAAATGGAGGGAAGAACTTGAACTTACAGTGGAAAGAAAGAGAGAGCATGCGCGCAGAGGGTCGTCGCATCCTTTGGCTGGCTGGCTGGCTGGTTGGGGACACGCGACGGATGGACAGGTGAAGGTGATGATGAAACTAGTTATCAGGGGAGGGAGGAGCAAGCGCAGCTTCATGGCGTGGTTTTGGGCATGGAGGATGCGGACACGGACGCGGAGGTTGATGACACAGTCGTTGAACCGGCCAGAGGTGAAGACACTCGGTGGTGTCGAGAACATGGTGCGTTCGACGACAAGGTGGGTGAGGAAATAGGGCGCTCGATGACAGAGGCCAGGTGATGGGAGCGTTTGGGGGTGACGGTGAAAGGTAGGAGAGCGTGCGACGACGGGAGGGCAAGGAAGCATGGCATCGATAACACGCCGCAGTGTACAAGGTGCAGCTCAGTCAGCAGAGGAGCAGACGAGGTCACGGAATGGAGTCCGGCAAGCAACTTAACGAGGGCGATTGGGAGACCGATGACTTGAAGCCAAGGCCCTGCGTGGCGCTGCAATAGGTCAAGTTCACGGAGAAGTTCACAGAGAACAGCAAGATGGGCGGGAGAGCTGTCGGCGTTAGATAAGGTGAGGAAGAAGAGGTGGTCGGTGAATGAGTCGGACATGGGGTTGTGTAGCTTGCCAACAACAGAGACAAGAACGGACTCAGAGAGTCTGAAGGGATTGGTGAACCTGGCGTCGTCGGGTTCAAGAAGGGGGTTGGCGTCACACATGACCACGTGACGGGTCGGGGGAAACCCCAAAGTCGAAGAACGGGTCTTCGGTAAAGGGTTGTGAGGCTCTGGGCTGGAATGGCAGGGGCGACGACGTTAACGTGACCCTCTGGAGGTGCCATCAGTGAAATGTCAGCGGCAAAGCCGACAGCGGCAAGGGCATCTGTATGTGTGTCAACAATAATGGCGCCATTGGACTTTGATGACGAGGTAGAACACTCGGCTGAACAACTTGTGGCACCACCCAGGGCAGATGTATCGGGAGGCTGTAATGTGGTTAGCCAAGGGGCACACCAAACAGCGGAAATTACATACCAGGTCCAGTTGGCGGGGTGGGTACCAGTGTACCACGGATGCGTCTGCATCACCACTGGCGCGGTCGTACATTCCAGCATCTTGATGACCATGGGGAGATGGGGGAGGCTACAGCATGCATAGCTCGCGGAAGGAAGGAAAACCAAGATCAAACTCACAGGCGCAGGTCAAATGTATCCATCCATCCCGAGCGGCAGCTAGCCTCCATCCTCTAAATCGATGAACTCCATCGAGGAAGTTGTCATCTGGGCGAGGTCTACGACCAACATCGTGCCCTGTAACATTCTCTCTGGAGGAGGTCGATTGGCTTCGGTGCCAGCGCGCTCGGTCTTGGAAGTCCCCCTGCGCGTGATGATCGTCGGCAGCCCAGATCACGCACGATCAAGGGTTCAACAGGGGAACCGTGTGCGGTGCGATTCCAAAGGTGATGGACAGAAAAGGTGATGGGATGGATGCGAGCAAGCCCCTTTGATGCGTCGGAAGCTCGGATATATGTTACCTAACGAGTCGGCCGTGTTGTCAGCAGGACCGTGCGGGGCAGCAATAAGCAGAACAGAGATAAAGCACCGCAAAAGATATCCATTTAGGTGAAGAACTCAAGGCGGTTTACCAGACAGCCCGCGTAGCGTACGAACTGACCGCGCGCGGTCTTTGGCTTTTTGGGTGCTACAGCCGACGAAGTAGGGGCGGCTGACGCGACAGCCTTAACAGGCTTTCCTAGCACAGTTGATCCGTGGCCGGGGGATGACAGGTGCCTCGACTAGGTTCGAATCTGCCGATACAAGCTTGACGAATCCTGCCCCGTGAGCATCGGACGGCATCTGCGGCGATACCGATGACATGGGAGAGGTCGAGGCCGAGTGGGAGGCCTCTGGGATATCGGGGGGAGATGAGGGTATGTTCTGATTGACAGACTGGGAATAACGGGCGCATCTTTGGACAACGGAACGCGAGAAGCGAACACAGGAATAGAGGAAGCCGTACTTGAGTTAATATTATTTCCCGTGCTTTGATGGGAGAACGGAGCGGGTGTTGGCTGAGGCAGTACCGTCGGTGGATACGGGCCTGGTCCAGCGAAATCAAGCTGGACACGAGATTGAAAATCCCGTAATGTCGCAGGAGCGCTGAACCGAACACCCCTGAGCAGCGGTGTCAAGGTTGGCTCCAAGCAGTCAGGTGTGTGAGGCAGTTGATGGGGAGTGGGTACGAGAGGCATGATGGGGGGAGTGGGGACGAGAGGCATAAAGGGAAGTGGAGACGAGAGGCATGCGATTGGCATGAATCGATTGATGACAACCACGATCATCGAGCATGAACAGGTCAACCCTATTTTGGAAATTGTGCGTCAGCCACACAGACCATGGTCCAGACCGT
>WTXE01000618.1:0-13085 GCA_022496225.1 Russula aff. rugulosa BPL654 | reverse complement strand
GACCCGAATAGGCCAATTCGTCGAGTCGCCTATCACGCGTATTATTGGGGGGAAGTTCTGTTCCACATGTCCGCACTTCAAACAAGCCCGATGTCACCACAGAAGAACTGGCGATCACTCCACCTCGACATCCAGGTCGTGTCTCCTTTCTCCTCGTGCTATCCGCACGGATGTCCGGCGGTGACTTACCTCAGGACTCTGCCACAGCACGACTCGATACGCACCGTTCAAGACGCCCTCGCATACATCTCACAACCGCAGTCCGGCGAGCAAGTTAGCGGTCCGGTTTGGGCAACGCAAGTCAGCAAGTCTCATCCAGCGCTTCCTCCAGTACTCGTCCTCCATCTTGACCGCGTCCGATACGATGCGGCGCGGGCGGTATAACGAAGATGGAAAGTCGATCCAGTTGGCGCCAGAACTCGAAATCCCACTCGGTACGATTTTCCTTTCTCGCGGCAACCGAGGCTAAGAATACTTCGTGATTTTGGTGATTTCAGACATTATGGTACCCACTTCTCAACGACCCTCAGAACCACCTCATTACAAGCTCTATGGGGTCCTTTACCATCACGGCAATCTGCAGGCAGCGGGCATTATACCGTCGATGTTCTTCACACAGAACGGAGACGGCGACGCAGGGGAAGTTTGGCTGTGCGTATCGATGATGAATCAGTAACCCGGATGCGACATGAAGACGTGTTTGGGGAGTATGGAGTTGAGCGGGCGGCAGACGGGCAGTGGCTTACCTCCTCTTTTATTCTCGCACTCCCCGATAAGTATATTGTGATTGCCATTGCCGTCCTCGAGAGACGTTGTCTCTTCGTTATAGTAGATTACAGTGTGTTTGTCCTCCGTTGGGATATCCGCTCAGTCTGTAGGTGCCTATGTTTCTACAAAGATCGTAGCCTTAGCGTCCGCAATATACTGTACCTGGACCCTCTTATACCTATCAACAAGCCCTAATTGAGGTTCATTAGATTTACCCACTGGCAGAAAGTACTATTGTACGACAAGCAACCATTCTGTTGTACTTCGGAGGTCCGTACGGTTCTCTTGGACCGGACCAAACAACTGTATCGGGGGCCGCCGGGGCCCGCATGACCCAGTCTTCCAGCCGCTTCGAAACCCGAAAGCCGTTACATGAACGCCGTGGAAGAAGACCGTTTTGATGTCGTCACAACCATATTTGTGCCCGTTCCAGTCATTACCAAGCGCAGATCGATCCTATCTCATCTCATCTCGCCTTCGCTGCCTGTCCTCTCCCCTACTTCAGCGCTTCAGCACCGGGAGCGTACTGTTTTACCATACTACCTAATCTTCACTACAATTTTCTCTGTACGTCGGGCTGCACGTTTGACGCGTCCATCCGCACCCTCCATACCTTTTCATCGTCGCCTCCGGCCCCGGTAGGAATTCACCATGCTATTTAAATCCACCCTCCTGCTCGTTGAAGAGGGTGTCATGTCACATTCTAAAAGCCGATGGCGTCGTTCCACAATATGCCACGTAAGCTAATACCATCGCAGGGCCGCCTTTGCTGTTTGACTAGACGACGGTCAGTGAAATCGGAGAGAGCTCTCTGACCCCCACAGCAACATCGCACATCTAAGTGGCTGGTGTAGCCGCTGCGCCGCAAACATTTACCTTGACCACTTCTTGTCTCATCCTTTGGAGCGAAACAGGCGGCAGAGTAATGCTTTGGCGCGAACTGAATAGGGTTGTTAATCCTAACTATACAATTCGCAGTTGCATCATACCGGAAGCACTTGAGATGGAGGACGAGAGTGGTTGGAAGGACCTCGTGAGACTTGAATCGGCCGATCTGTATGGGCCGGAGATGTGTGCGAGTGCACCTTCGATAGTGTTTACCAAATCGGCTGCATAAAAAGGTTGACCATAACAGGAAATATAAGTAGACGAAGAACACAACGGAGTTGGATGTCGCGTTGGAGTGCTGGTCAGTCCTCAAAGTCGAAGGCGATGATATCAGGCTGCATCGGCACGCATACGGCTTGGTGGTACTTCCTATTGAACATGTCGGAGATTGGCGCCTCAATCGAACTCACCTAGTCACGTTCATAATATGTCAGGATCGCCAAGTCAGGAGCTACAGAAAATAAGAAATGGCGCACTGTGTAGTCTCCCCTTCCCACCTCAGTCTGGACCTCACCCGGCTGAGTCTCTTCTTCAAGTTCCTCTGCCTTCGGGCTAGAGGCCGGGTCTAACGTGTACATGCAAACAGAGGTGTGTAGAGCAAGAGCAATCAATAAAGGCGCTAAGTGGCGGAGATTCAAGATCAAACAATGACAAACATTCAACGGCAGCCTCGTTGTGCCTCGTGTCCTCCATGCGGCGGCAGCAGCCTTCCTCAGGTGCCCATCCATTGAAGTGTTTCCAGACTCTATATACGCTCAGTACACAACAACTCCTCACTGTAAATGTCTCAAACCATCCCTCCCGATCCCGAGATGGGCGGCGGACAGGGCGAGCCAGGTGTGTCACCGTCGATTAGACCTGTCTCCACGAATTTTTCAACAATCTATCGTAGATGACCGCCGCGACCTTCCTATGACGACGACGAACCAGCCGTTGCAAGGAGAATCCAATTTCGGGGACTCCTCAGGGCCATTCTTCTCTATATACTCCAAGGCCGCAGATGAAGAGGACAACAAGATGGTAGAACGATGGCAAAAGGACGCTGACGGGATTCTCATTTTTGTGAGTCCTCGTGTCGCCATTTGTCTGTCTTTGCATATAAACTGGAATACTATAGACCGGTCTATTCTCCGCTGCAGTCGCTGCCCTCCTTGCCGTTACCGTCCAGGACCTGAGACCAAACAGTCAGGATATCTCCGCGTTCTACCTCGGCAACATCTATCAGGTTCTCGCCGACCCGAACGCAACACTCTCATCTACTCTTTCCCCCGTCGCCAAACCACCCCCATTCTCTGCTCCGAGATATTCCGTCTGGGTGAATACTCTCTGGTTCTTGAGCTTGGTGATGAGTGTGAGCTGTGCTTTGTGGGCGACATCGTTACATCAATGGGCACGTCGATATGTCCGTCTGGCTCAGCCTGCGCGGTGCAGTCCAGAAAGGCGAGCGCGAATGCGTGCATTCTTTGCCGCGGGCGTCGACAAGATGCATATTCCGTGGGCAGTTGAAGGACTGCCGATGCTATTGCATCTTTCCCTGTTCCTTTTCTTTGCAGGGCTGGCCATTTTTCTGTTCAATGTGGACCGCGAAGTGTTCAGTTATGTGATTTGTTGGATCGGGCTTTTCTTGATGGTGTATGGAATGATTACACTGCTGCCATTAATCCGGCAGGATAGCCCGTACAATTCACCGCTTTCTGGACCAACATGGTTCTTGATTGCCACCGTGACATATTTGATCGTCGAGATCCTTCGCTTCATCGTTTGTTTTTGTTTATATTCCTGTGATTTGTTTTGTTCTTGTAGATATCGTATTGTTCGCATTGCGGAGCGGGTACTCGCTCCTATTTCTTACTCAGCGGAGTATTATCGTCGTCGGATGTTAGCAGGTGTGGAGAAGGCGGCCGAGGAAATGGCGTCAAAGCGGTCATCGGAGATCGACGTTCAGATCTTGGATTGGACAATCAGTGCTCTGGGCGACGACGACTCACTGAAGAGCTTCTTCGAGGCGATCCCTGGCTTCTTCAACTCAAAGCTCGTGGACCATCAAAGACGTTTTCCCGCTGAACTTGTCGAAAAATTCACAGGTGCATTGGGTGGATTTCTAGGCCGTACTTGGTCGTCTAATTCGGTCGACGGCTCGGAGAAAGTTCGTCGGCTTGATATCTCCCTGAATGCAACGGACCGAATCCGTGAAACCCATGATCCGTTTATCCTTCATCGTATTTTGTACCAACTTGTGGGTGAAGAGCTACTAACGGTTGAGATGGGACACACCATAGCAAGTCGGATCACAATCAATGATCAAGATATTCCCAAGGTAGTGCAACACATTATTACTGAGATCCTTGTCCGTGTGCTGGAACAAAATGCCAGTTGGGTTACGCTTGCTGCCCGACTATATGGCCTACCGGAGCACGTCATTGCCCTTAGAGGTGATGATTTGTCACTTGCCGTCTTAATTCACATTTCTCGCCAATACCTTCGCTCCGATTACTGGACTTGGCGGGTTTTGGACCCACTTTCCAAACTCGACATTCGCAATACCCTTCTGGGATTGCAGCATGAGTTCTGTACCTTATGGAACGATCTTGTTCAAGAAGCAAGGAACCGAGGCGGAGCACTTTACAACACTCCTGTTGTTATTCTCAGAGAGATCCGCCATCTTTACATCACCTTACATCAAGGCACCGATGCTGCCCCGACTGCGTTCTCTGCTTCCACCACCTATTGGGACGACATCCTGTTCGAGCCATCGTCGTATCCTTGCTGCAACCTTGCTAGCCATCGCCCAGACTCGACCGCCCCCGTTTCTCATCCTCTCCTCACACAACCCGACGATTCTTCCAACGCCTTGTCTCATCCACCAACCGATGGCGACAACACCGCTTCGCGACAAGCCGAGCAAGTGAATGTCATCATCCAACCGACAACCAGCGAAATTGGAGCGACCTCTCACGGCCCCGACATCAGTGCGCCGACCAACCCAGCTCATTCCAGCTCTCGTCCAACAGGTGTATTACCCACAGTTATTGTGGCCCCTGCTCTACATGACGTCACCCCGAGCGCTACGTTGCCTCATCCTCTGGAAGGAACCGAGCAGCAGGACTCGGATATAGTTGCACCGAGCGAAGAACTAGAAATTTTGTCAACCGCATCCACTCATGCACTGGCACCAATTCCAACATTCCTGCCGAACGCGCCGTCGGAATGTCACGATGCAGGTGTCGCCTCTGTCTCCAATTCCTCTTACCTTGCTCCCCTCTCTATCGGTTCCTCCATCCCAGCCTCTGGTCCAACTGGCAGCGCCACCCTTCCTCCGCTACGTCCTCGTGGACTCGTGAACACCGGGAATAAATGCTTCGCCAATGCCGTCCTGCAACTGCTTGTAAATCTCCCTCCATTCTGGAGCCTGTTCAGGGAACTGGGCGATCTGAAGGCACAGCGTGGTGCCGGACTCCCTGAGATTTCTTTTGGTGGTGGTGCAACACCACTGTTGAATGCCATGTTGAGATTCTTCAAGGAGTTTTCATTTGGGGAGGGGTCGCCTTCGACGCAACAGCGGTCGCAACCGGCCACCGGTGGAACATCGAGGGCCGGTGAAGAGAAGAAGGGCGATAACGTTGTTGATTCGTTTGAACCAACGTACTTGTATGATGCGATGAGGGAGAAGAGGCAGCTCAAACCTTTACTCGTATGTTCCCCTGCTCATGTGTGGCATCATGTTACTAATTTTACTGGCTAAATGTGTATAGGACGGCAAACAGCAGGATGCGGAAGAGTTTCTTTGTCTATACCTTGACGCGCTTGAAGAAGAGTTGCCCACGCTACTCACTTCTAGTAGTGGTCGCCAGTCTGCCAGACCTGCACTTGAACCTGAAATAGAAGAACGCGAGGTGTCTCAGCCAGGCCTGACTGAGGTAAGAAGTCAAGGCTTCGTGGTGCGTCAATTACCCCATCCCTCTGTACTGAACTGGGCATTGAAGAATACGTGGACACGAATAGGCTAATTCCGTCGACTCACCTATCACACGTATATTTGGGGGGAAATTCTGTCCACATGACCGCACTTCAAACAAGCCCGATGTTACCACACAAGACTGGCGATCGCTCCACCTCGACATCCAGGTCTGTGTCCCCTCCTTTCTCCCCGTTCTTTCCGCACGGATGTCCCGGCGGTGACTTACCTCAGGACTCTGCCCACAGCACGACTGGATACGCACCGTTCAAGACGCCCTCGCACGCATCTCACAACCGCAGTCTGGCGAGCAAGTTAGCGCGTCCGGTTTGAGAAATGCAAGTCAGCAAGTCTTCATCCAGTCGCTTCCTCCAGTACTCGTCCTCCATCTTAACCGCTTCCGATACGATGCGGCCGCGGGCGGTATAACGAAGATCGGAAAGTCGATCCAGTTGGCACCAGAACTCGAAATCCCACTCGGTACGATTTTCTGTATTCGCGGCAACCGAGGCTAAGAATACTTCGTGATTTTGGTAATTTCAGACATTATGGTACCCACTTCTCAACGACCCTCAGAGCCACCTCATTACAAGCTCTATGGAGTGCTATACCATCACGGCAAATCTGCAGGCAGCGGGCATTATACAGTTGATGTTCTTCACCGGAACGGAGACGGCGACTCAGGGGAAGTATGGCTGCACATCGATGATGAAGTAGTATCCCGGATGCGACATGAGGACGTGTTCAGGGAGCATGGTACTGGGCGGGCCGCTGACGAGACGTGTGCTTATCTCCTCTTTTATTGTCGTACTTCCTAAGCGTTTGTTCTCCGTTGGGATATCCGTTGTAGTTGCCCCATGCTTTGACAATTTGCATCCCCACCTCCACCTGCTTGTTCACATTGCGACAGCCATGAACAAAGTCAAATTATTCTGATAAATTTATTCCGCCACCAAACCCAGTCATCGCCGTTGCTGCCATCGCCTCCTGACATTGTCCTCAGCTGGCAAAACAAAGTAAAATGCATGCAATATGGACGAAATAATCCCACGCTCACGAGGTACTCTTTGCCCTTCTCGAATTTGAAGTCATATGGTATTAGAATTAGAATACGAGCAAGTACGATTTGACTACGTTTTCTACTAAGAACCGCCCCGTGCTGGTTTTGAAAAAATAAGTGAGGATAAGGAAGCCGGGTGACCCACCATGCGTGTTGCCCATGCCCGTATCCCAGTAGTTCAGGGGATGTTGTAAAGAGCTGGTATCTGGCCGCCAGGACGTTATCTCCCTCCTTTTCACTAAGCTTAAAAAGAACGAAAGCCGTCAATCTGATGGGCATTCAGTCTGCATGAACGGAAGGAAGCGGGAGCGCCAAGAGAGTGCCAGCTGGGATGGCCAGTGCCATGCCATTCTAAAATGTGTTCGGGACGTACTAACGTAAGACGTTTTAACCCCACTTTAAACCAAACGCGCAATCTCAGGAGAGGAAAGCTATTAGTAACTACGCTGCGGAAGGGAGAATGGAGTTGAAGGACTGATGAAATTGGACCATCCATTCGCTGGTTTTCTCAAACGAAATTGTAAATCTTGTGCACGAGGGCATCTTATCCATTCCAGCTCTAGTCCGACCTTCCTCTGCTACCACGGCTTCGGCCTCTCGGTGAAAGGGCTCGGTATATTTCGGATCCGTTAGCAGGTGGTAGAATGACTGTGTGAGCGTCTGCGTCGATGCAAAATTAGGAATCGATGAAATGGCGTGAGCTGCAGGCTTACGTCTGAACAGATCTAGAATCGAGATTGGACTATCGTCACTCAGCCTTTAGTCACATTAGCATGTTCGCTCTGTGAATAACGTAATTATAAGACAATTTCGAACAAGGTGGGCTGACGCTCCCTGAATTCTTCATCTTTAGGCTTTAGGCTTTAGGCCTTATGAATTCCACTGAACATGAGATGAAACATGGGAAGCGAATCGTGCAACGATCCTACATACCTAGCGGAGAAAAATAAAGTACAGAAGTGGTTGGTCCAAGCGCAGACGCGTAGCGTCGGAGCTTGGAGTTGGGTCTTGTGGCCGGAAGGAGCAGAGCGTTGGGCCGTTGGCTCATTCATTCATTCATCGCTCCATCCTCAGCTCCTCAAACCCGAACCACTATGCCTGCTATACAGACAATCAAACTTCCCAATTTCCTCCCCTTCCCTGGGGAACAGCTTCGTAACTCCCTCCCGCCCAACCATGATTCTCTGGCCAGCATGCTCGGCTTATGCCTAGCGTACCTCAAAGTCATGCACCCCGCTAAGATCGTCCCACAAGACGAGTCAATGTGGGCAACTGCCCACATCATACAACTCTTCACAAACGACCCGCTTATCCAGTCCCTCATGCCAAAGGGCAACACCGCTAACACAGCCCCCGTCAAAGAGCTCAACGCCCTCCAAATACGCCTCACAAGCTTGGAGAACACGCTTGCCAACCTAGCCAAGGCCACAGCCGACGCCAGGAAGGAAATTAAATACCAGTCTACTAACACGCCCAAGCCAGCCAAGGCCCTCAACACCACGAAGACCTCCAGCACCCCGCCTACATATGCCGCAAAGGCTGCCACCCCACAACGCCCTAGTGCGGTGATGGGTGCCGCTGCATACACGTGGCCAACTGATCGCCGACCATCGCTGGCAGACATATGTGTCACAATTAACAAAGCCCTTGACCGCCGCAACACCACTCAAGTACGTATTTCCGCTGCAAGGTGGACTGCGAACATCAGCAAAAGATCCATTTGCTTTTTTCCTCTTAATTTAGCTTGAAATGGCAAAATGTGGGAATATTGCAAATTCTATGTATTCATGACGTAGCCCTTTTTAATGCGATTCAAATGAGCCCTTAAGCATGCAAATTGGACAAGAATTGACTGAGTTATGCTTAAAACAAAAAACAAAAAAATATGGGCTTATTTAGCTTGAGAGCTCTTGGGACGCTAAAAAGCCATTTTAAGGACTTTTAAGCCATTTTCAAGCAGATGGATCTTTTGCTGATGAAAGGCAACTTAGTGGTGTGGGGCGGTGCCAACACAACGGCCCCCCAGCTCAGCTCCATCCTCCCCCAAATTGCCGAAATACTGGCAGTCCCTTTCTCAGCCATTTCCCAATCTGAACCTAGTTCGCCCCCTGTCTTTCGTCCTAATACCAAATGGTCGAAAATCCGCTTAAATTCCATTTTTACTGGTGTCACGCCACACCGAGGAGCCTACACCCCAGACGAGTGCCACGCTGCCCTTGTCGCTGAGAACCCTTCCTACGCTGCCCTCACCATCACCCAAAAACCCTCATGGGTACGGGACCCTACTAAATACTCACAGGGTGCTATCTCATCCCTCTCCGTCTCATTTGAAGACCCTGACGGCATGGGCACCCAGTCCCTTCTACGCCATAATACGCTCTTTGCCTTCGGGCATGTGATCACGGTTAAACGCTGGAAGCAATCCCCTCCAAAACGTGTCCCCAGCATCCCCGCCACCTCCATCCCCACATCTATCTCGGCCCTGGGAGTAAACGCCCCAGTTGAGGAAGGGCCCCAACCTACAGTATACCAGCCTATGATGACTGATCCCAACCAGCCGCCCACAAGACACTCCCAAATTGGAAGGCATCAAGCTAGCCGAGGGAAAAGGCGCCGAGGAGGGCCCTATTGAAAACGTAATACTCCCACTCACCACCATCAAGGGGCAGAACAGCCCCTAAATCAACATTCAACATACTCTGACGTGGTTTTCCCCTTTTTCCACCGATCTCGCCCATACACTCCAACCATACATGCCTAAGCATACAATACGAACCCTCTGTTCCGAGCTACTGCCCTTAATCTGTGTCTCTGGCCCCTTCCTGACCCCCTTCCAACGCATGGACCCTGCCCTCATCAGCAAAAGATCCATCTGCTTTTTTCCTCTTAATTTAGCTTGAAATGGTGAAATGCAGGAATATTGCAGATTCTATGTATTCATGATGTAGCCCTTTTTAATGCGATTCAAATGAGCCCTCAAGCATGCAAATTGGACAAGAATTGACTGAGTTATGCTTAAAACAAAAAACAAAAAAATATGGGCTTAAACAGCTTGAGAGCTCTTGGAACGCTCAAAAGCTGTTTTAAGGGCTTTTAAGCCATTTTCAAGCAGATGGATCTTTTCCTGATGCTTATCAGTATCCCTTTTTTCACTAAAAGGTTGTTATTGTAACGGAATCGTTACTGAAAGGATGCTAAGATGTCCTGGTAGGATGGAGGCCTAGCCGGATCCACGTACAAGTGCTGGCTCAGTAGGTAGTATGTGACCGCCCTGTACCTCGTTGCTACGCCGTGCGGAATACAAGTTTGATTTTAAAAAAAAAAAAAAAAAAATCGCTCCATCCTCTGCCGCCTCAGCAGCAGCTAGTCGTACATACTCTGATCACACACTGTAATTATACCCTCCCACCACACCCTTCTGCCAATAAGAGTCGTTGATTCCTCGCAAACAAAGGAGCCCACAATCAGCGCCAGTACCAAAGCCAACCACGTCACCTCCAATCAAGCAGCGAAGAATCATCTCCATCTCGCAGCAGCAACCATCACAACCAGCGGGTCTGTTGTGACCACCAGTTCACGGATCGCTGCAGCGTGCGCGAGAGCCCTACCCGCCCGCGCAGCTCACCTCTCCGGCTGGATCCACAGGCTTCGCCTGACGGCGCTTCGCGCCTGCCCCTGCACCTAGAACACACAACATTCACAGCACACTCACACGTACGCAGCTCAACACGCATCACATTGACACTCCCGCATGCTCACTACTCGCCCTTGATCCGATCCGCTCCCAGGCGTCAAGAGAGACGATGGTGCACGGATTGAGAAATTCTGGAAAGCACGCGATGACCAATGCCGCCTTGATGAGATTTTCTCTAAAGGGCTTACAACTAGGGTCTGATTTCCTGCCTTTTTTTAAGCATTAGCAATATATGTTACTATCCGAACTAAGCGGCGAACGACTACGCATATTGAGGTGCACCCGCAACCACCCGACTCGATATTCGACAATGATACGTTGCATGGTTGGTAAAAGGGTAAGAAAGATACTTTGATCCATTTTGAGCTATACGTAAATCATCCGCACGCTCTTCAAGAGAACAATACATGCTCTGATCAACCGTCGGGATGAAGCACCAACAAGCTTATCATTGACTGGGTCGAACGTGACTGCGATGTTCCGTGTCAACTTCGAACGGACAGCATTTTTCTGCTTCAAGTCATCGATTCCCACGCAGCGAAAGGGTATTTGAACAGAAGGACTGACATCGTAAAGATAAGTGAGGGTCTAGGCAATGAATGCCGCGATATGCACATCCTCGGCAACATCGCCTGCCTCAGTACCGATGGCTGGCGTGGCTGCTCCGGCGCCAGCATTGGCATCGACCGCTATTCCGCCTCATCCTTCGGAAGGAATCAGACAACAGAGTAGAGCTCCGGCGCGAACTGAGTAGGTTTGTCAATCAGAACTATACATTCGCAGTTGCATCATGGGAAGCACTAGAGATGGAGGACGAGAATGGGCGGAAAACACACCATGAGAACTTGCTGGCTGGCCTCGCTCAAGTTGGACCGGCCAACCTGTAAGAACTGGCACTGCGGGATGCGTGCGAGCGCGCCTTCGAAAGTTTGCACCAAATCGACTGCACAAAAAGGTTGGCCATGAAATGACATATATAGTAAGCAGATGAATAACGGAATTGGATGTCGGGTTAGAGTGCTGGTCAGTGCTGGTCAGTCCTCGACGGCGATGGTATCAGGACGCTTCAGCACGCATACGGTCTAGCGGGACTTCCTGTTGAACATTCGCGCGATGGGCGACTCTGCCGAGCTCGCCTAGTCATGTTGATACATATGTGAGGGTGGAAAGATAGGTGAATAAGAACTGACGCACTGTGTAGTCTCTCCTTCCCGCCTCAGTCTGAACCTCACCCGCCTTTGTCTCTTCCACAACTCCCTCTGCCTTCAAGCTAGGCCGGGTCTGGCATGTGCACGCTAATGATAGTGTGTGGTGCAACCAGCTCCTCAACGAGTGCATCGAGGTAACGGTCTAAAAATTCTGCTGCATTCTACTGTCGGCCATACAGGGAGCTGTTGTCGGTTTTGTAATAGTTCACGTCTGTCTGCCTGCATGTAGAAAATTGATCATTCTCAAGCATCCAGCGCCGTAGCGAGAGGAGGGACGTGGCATTTCCATTGGTTTGTTTACAGTAAAGACGCCATGGCAAGTGCTGTGCTCAGTTGGCGGAGGTTCAAGCTCAAACAATGACAAACATTCAACAACAGCCTCGCCGCTGCCTCGTGTCTCCATGCGGCAGCAGCCTTTCTCAGGTGCTCATCCATTCAAGTGTTTCCAGACTCTATATACGCTCCGTACACAGAAGCTCCTCCTGTAAATGTCTCAAAATAAGACCCCCGATCCAGAGGTGGGCGGCGGAGGCGGACCAGGTGCGTCACCATCGATTCGACCTGTCTCCACAATTTCTCAACTATGTATAGTAGATGACCACCGCGACCATCCTACGACGACGACGACGAACCAGCCATTGCAAGCGGAGTCCAATTTCGGGGACAGCTCAGGGCCGCTCTTCTCCATGTACTCCAAGGCCGCAGATGAAGAGGACAAAAGATGGTAGAGCGATGGCAAAAGGACGCCGATGGATTCTCATTTTTGTGAGTCCTCGTGTCGCCATATGTCTGCCTTGCATATAAACTGGAATACTATAGACCGGTCTATTCTCCGCTGCAGTCGCTGCCCTCCTTGCTGTCACCGTCCAGGACCTGAGACCAAACAGCAGGATATCTCCGCGTTCTACCTCGGCAACATCTATCAGGTTCTCACCGACCCGAACGCAACACTCTCATCTACTCCTTCCCCTGTCGCCAAACCACCCCCATTCTCTGCTCCGAGGTATTCCGTCTGGGTGAATACTCTCTGGTTCTTGAGCTTGGTGATGAGTGTCAGCTGTGCTTTGTGGGCGACATCGTTACATCAATGGGCACGTCGATATGTCCGTCTGGCTCAGCCTGCGCGGTGCAGTCCAGAAAATCGAGCGCGAATGCGTGCATTCTTTGCCGGGGGCGTCGACAAGATGCATATTCCGTGGGCAGTTGAAGGACTGCCGATGCTACTGCATCTCTCACTGTTCCTTTTCTTTGGCGGGCTGGCCATTTTTCTGTTCAATGTCGACCGTGAAGTTTTCCGTATGTGATTTGTTGGATCGGGCTTTTCTTGTGGTGTATGGAATGATTACATGCTGCCATTAATCCGGCAGGATAGCCCGTACAATTCACCACTTTCTGGACCAGCCTGGTTCCTGCATGCCACCGTGACACATGTAACCGCCAAAATCCTTGTCTTCGTCATTTTTTTCTGTTTCTATCTCTGGTATTTGTTTTGTTGTTGTAGCTCTTGCATCG
>WTXE01000617.1:0-13100 GCA_022496225.1 Russula aff. rugulosa BPL654 | reverse complement strand
AAATTTTTTGTTCCTGCTCCGGATAGAAGCGTGACCATGAGAGAGTATCTAAGGCGAAGGCCTGGCGAATGGCGAGCAATATGCGAGGGGGAAAGGGGACATATTGTGAATCCTCGAGGTACTAGCAGAAGGACATCTTCAACCAGTGGTACTGACCAGCCACGTCTGGGTGTAATAGTGGCTGGTCACGGAAGTTTCTATGTCATGACTCAACGAATGCACGAGAGAAGTGAACAAGACGCACCTAAATTTTAAATTTGGAGCTTCGCCTCCAACCCAACCAATCCATAATGGCCCTCGCAGCTTTAAACCTATCTTCTTTCAACGTCAGCTTTCTTTTGCCCTTACTGACCCCACCTCTTCCCGTTTCCGTCAATTCCTTCAATTCCTCCAACGTTCGGATGTTGGGTAAAGGTGAGCCCTGAACTATGGGGATGGACTTAATGATATTACAGGTTGGCCTTCAGGTCGGGAAGAAGAGGTAGTGGGAACTCGTAGAGCCATTGCGTACTTCGGGTACAGTAGTCTGGGAAGGGTTTAACAGGAGTACGTCAGAGTATCTCCCTTTTAAAGGTTTCCCGTCTGCTCCTGCTGTCGTCGCGTGTCGCTTGTTGCAACAGTAGTACTCAAACAGGATGATTTTTTATTAATTGTCGACTCGGAGGCGACCGGACTACGGCGCGCACAATCACGTGATCGTAACGCTGACACACCACTCCTTACGTGAAACGTGATAGATTAGGCCAACTACGCTACGTAGCGTAGTTGGCCTAATCTATCACGTTTCACGTTTCACGTAGTAGCGTAGTTGGCCTAATCTTTCAATAACTTACGTACAGACAGTAGGCAAGTAGCCGAAACCATGAAAAATACAGAAAAAGTAAAGTAAAGATCGATGCTGGTATATCCACGCTACAACACAAAAGTTGCCCCGGCGTCCCGCCCGAACGCCTTCAACGGAAGCCCAGTACACAAAAAAACAATGAGCGCCAGAGCCAAGCCACTGGTAGAACGACCTATTGTAAGACATGTCATTCACCGACGACTCGGAGGACGAGAAGATTCACCTTCAGAGGGCCGTGCATAATTGACCTTTTTTACTGAGGTAGGGTACTAATTATAGGGTTCGCAAGGACGATGAGCGCATTTTTGCGCGGTCCGGATGTTACAGGTTGAGAGTTCTGCACGGCAGCAGAAGACCATGGATCAATCGGTCCACTAGGCCTAAATGGGCTTGAATCAATGGCCTCAACATCGAGGATGTTTTGGAAAGCGTTCTGAGAAGATGAAATCATGTGGGACTCTGGCTGCAAGTTAATAAATGCTCTAGGAATCAATAAAATAAGTCGCACCCTGGGAGACCGCACTAGGTCGCTCATCGATAAGCCCGCTATGGCTAGGGCCCTCTGAACGAGTAACGCGAAGACTACGGACAACGTCGATCTTCTGAAGCAGTGATTGTAATAATTCTCCTTCCTCGCCAGCATTGTCAGCATTGCCACTGTCGCCATTGCCACCAGGGGTCGCACCACAGAGGCTTTGCACCTTTTTCCGCAGTCGATCTAAGCCTTCCCAAACTTTATCGGAGGCGCCATTCAGGGGCAGTTGCTCGTCCGCCATAAATTTGTCCTGAAGCCTTAAAACCATCTCAATATCCTCGCGTTCTAGGCCAGAGTGACGTGATGGTACTGTCGATGCGGTCAAATGCCCTAATTGACAAAAGATCGATAAAGGCCCATCGTTCGCGATTATGTTGATCATTTTAAAGCTTTGTCCGTGAAATCTTCCCCAATATGGCCCCCTTGGAAGTAAGATTTCCAGAATTCTGGATCGTGTTCATCCCTTAAACCGAGATAGTGGATTAGTTTAGCGAGAGAAGCAACGTCCCACTGTGATCGGAAGGATAAGATGTTTTTGTGGATGATGTCGTCCCAAAACTGGGCGAGAAGGGCCTTGCAAAACCGGGCCTTGATAATACCGATCCGGAAGCTGGCCGCCCGACCCATAAATGCACCTTGGAAGCCATGAGTAATGAATGACTCGAAATGCTGCCATAGCGACCCAAATTCGGGTGCACGCCAGTCCACTTCCTGTGAATCTTCCAGGATCGAAAACGCTACTTCGAGCACGTTACAACAGCACTCGAAGACGCGAAACTTATCAGAGGTGGGGCTGGCTGACTTCTGGGTAATCCAGAGAACCGTCTGTATGTTGGACCATAGATCATCACGACAGACGACCTTTTCCATGAGATCCATGCATACGTTGGGAGAGTCGGAGTTGTTCGCAATGAATGTCGGGAGACAGTGGGCAAAGGCCTCCAGAAGGTCGCTGTTCCGGAGATACTCCTTCCCAAACACGACGGTGGCCCTGCTGTGATACTTGGGGTGGGATGAGAACACCATTAAGAGCCGTCGTCCCCGGTCAACAATGTCTAGGATTTCGAGGAGTGGCGTCATGCGGAAGCCCATTTCTCACCATGGACATACGTGTGAGTATCCTTATGCAGGTTATCGAAGTCGATCTGTGCAGGAGTGGGATTGTCGGAGCTTGCGTCGGAGTGAATAGCCCCAAATTGGGACAGGAGTATGTCGAAAATCTTCCAGCAGAAGGAAAGGCTCGAGGGTGGAGCACATTCTCTCCGCGAACAGCTTTTGCCAGCATTGTCAGATTGGCAAGCGGTGCGTCGTGCAGAAGGCCCTTCCACATCCTCTTGCTCTCTTGCTCGTCAGGCTCC
Organism: Russula aff. rugulosa BPL654; assembly: GCA_022496225.1. Classification (NCBI taxonomy): domain Eukaryota; kingdom Fungi; phylum Basidiomycota; class Agaricomycetes; order Russulales; family Russulaceae; genus Russula; species Russula aff. rugulosa BPL654. The sequence goes on along the minus strand of WTXE01000617.1, from coordinate 10,363 downwards.
CGTCCAGTGTCCGCTTTGTCGTTCGGGAAAAAGAGGTTATAGAGGAGAATGAGAGACATAGGAAAGTGCGATTTGTTCTCGTGAACCGAGGGACGAGCTGGGATAAGAGGCCATGGACAGCTAGGCTTCTAATACAAGATGCGCGCAGGGCCATCGTCGGATCCTCCGCATCACATAGGGTCTGGAAATTGACGATATATCCTGAATGTATTTTTGAGACTGTACATTGTTGTCTTGCACCTTGGAGCTTCTCTTTCTCTCGCGACTGTTATCGAATATGAGCCGGAGGGCATTGACGCAAGAGAATGCGCGTTTGATGCTTTCTTCTTCAGAAAGCTCTACCGACGTTGCGCACGTGACGAAATGCCCCTTGATACGAGTTTTAATGTGTTCAGCGGTTAGATACTCGTCCAATTGACCCTTCTCGGTGTGATTCGATGACATGTAGCCCGGAGACCTTCTAGGAACTTGTCCATGTCGCTGTCGCTGAAGTCGTTATCTGTAAAGAGCCATTTCATTGCATAGGGCTCAAGCGTCTTCGCGTGCTTTCCGCCGCCATCGAGTATAAACGTGCTCTGTCGAAGTGGATGCCCTCGTAATGCTCAAGCCCAGTTAAGTTAAACTTCTTGCGACTGATCCACTGAGGGAACCACACGGGGAACGAATGGTGATGCGGAGGATAATACAAGCAGCGCGGAGTGGACGGGTCATCGGCGTGTTATAGGGGGAGTTGATGGATATCAAGGGATGGATGCTGAGGAGCAGATAAACTATCACCGACCCAAGTAGGGCGTAACGGGTGACAGTGCCAAAACGGTGATTGACGATGTAGAAAAAGTCGCTGAGAGCCCAAAAGAAGAGGAAGACCGAGAGATGCAGGAGCGCATGTATCCCGTTCATGAACTTCATCATATGGAAATCTTGAAGGCCTCGAAGTAAATATGTTCTGACACGCCCACGTGTGTGTGGAGCGCCCCGGGGATAGGCAAACTTCTTGTATTCATCACACCACTGCTGGATGAGAGCACATCCAACCGCGCTCATCATGCTCAGGAAGAAGCTGAGAAATAGCACGATATTGATGCGAACGGCGCTACTTGAGGAGATATCCGCGGGCTCTGGCCATTGTTTGGTATGAGCGTCTGGTATATTTGGATGATGAACGATGCGACAATGGAAGAGAACAAAGAGTTCTGCAAGGCAATTGTAAGAGACTGCGATGGAAACTTGCAATCGGCGATGCGCGTCGCCACTCACCAAGAATACCATTGAGCTTGTATTACCCTTCAAACTATCCACGAGGTTTTCGTCATAGATCTCTGCCTCGGACGCATACAGTTTCCAGTATGTTGCGGACGTGTCACCATATTTAGGGGCTATAATCGCTTCGAGTGAAAAAATGAAATTTTTTAGACTGGTCGAAGCGTACGGTCGAGATCCGATTTGTTTTTAGTCCTGAGAATTGGGAGATTTGAGAAATGTAGGAAATTTGGCCATGGGGGCCATCGCGTCGTCAAATCTTGGGCTGGGATATGCAGAACATGAGCTTGCGTCGGGTGTGAAGCAAACAAAGATACGACACAGCACTGACCTGCGATCACGGTTGGAGGTTCAGATTGACTCTCTAAGTCAGGGTCGACAGGGGATCTTGACATTTCGTCTGAGCTAACGATACATCCACCATCAGAGACTCGGAGGCCACTTAAAAGGCAAACTGGTATTTGCTGGTGTGTTGCGAAAGGACAGGAATAAATTGTACGAAGGGTGGCAGTTGCGCCGTATATTCCTCGACTAAAGCTCATCACCACGGACGTGGCTCAACATCCCAAAGGTCGATCATGGCCTAACACAACCATATTTGCTCCCGTCTTGCGCACAACCTTCTCATTTCCCAGGTCGTGGGGGCTTCTTTGCTCGATTGGGTACTGTACGTACTAGCAATTGAACTGACCTCATGGATACCACGTTTGGGGTATCAACGTACATGTGACGGCAATCTGTGGTCAAGGCATGAGATGATGGCCAGGTGAAGGAAGGGCAGAGGGCTGCGTCCACACTAGTACTATCACGGTGAAGTAAGACGAAACGCGGCGAGCGCACGTGAAACACTCTCGGAAAAGGCTTTTTTTTTTTTTGGAATCTGAATTTATATTCTGCGGCGCATACAACAAGGTACAGAGGCGGTCGCGTAGAAACTACGCATTGTGCTTAGGCAAGTTACAGTATTTGGCAACGGGGACAACTCCGTCGCAGAAGAAGAAAGTCCTGTGCTCATTCCGGGTCCCACTCTGCCCGCGGTTTACTGCAGGCCTTGTCTCCTCTAGGAACCGGAGCAGTGCTTGGGCACGCTCTGGGTTTTCGAGAAGCTGTGGGAAGCTTCGGGCGCGGCCGTTGGGTGTGAGGTGTCTGCGGCGCGCGGCGGTGCAATGGTGGCATTAGAAGAGTACGTGTAGGGGCTCCCCGCATGGACAGGCTATCTGTTCCGGGGTGTGCTGCGGGAAGAAGCGTGTTCGTTACGCTCGCGACCTTTGGGTGAAGGGCTCAGACAAACAAATACAAACTGTATGTTCGCACGATGAATTTCTTAATCGCTGTACTGTATATCTCTCGCATTTCCACATCTTCTCTTACAAGAACTTGAGGTTACGTAGAGAATCCTTAATGTCATCGGGTAGACGGTGACAGAGTCTGAGGTCGGATCGCAGTCCTCCGGGCAACTGTCACGGCTGCGGGCACTGGGCGTTTGGTGACAATATTGCCCCGCGATCGATGGCCCATCAAATTAAACCCACTACCCTAGGGTTCACAAAATTTCTATCTATATCAAAGGATCTAAGGCATAAAATATGTTATCGCCTTTCCGGTGCTGAACGGATCCGTCGGGCCGACGGATTTGTGAGTATTTGGCTGCTCAATATGAGTTCAATGCTCATGCCCTAGAGTACAATAAATCACACGAAGCGAGCCTACACCGCTAACGGTGGTCCATATTATGACAGATCGACTCGGGTGGACGTACGCTTGTTTTGATGGCTGTGATCGGCATTGAGAAAGTCAAGGAGAAAGTACGGGATTTGCCGGAATACACGCACCAAACACGTTCAGATCGAACTGTAGCAGAAACAGGAGGACGACACATTAAACTTTATTACAGTTATAGTAGTAGTGATAGGCATCGGGAAAAATGTCACATTAGAGATCTGGGAACGTTCGGAGAGCTAGACAGCGGAGCGGGAATAACTAGTCCAGCCCAGTGAGGTGTAGTGTTCTCAGGAACACGCTGATAGCCTGATTGGCGTCTGCGGTCAAGGGAAATCGCGGATCCATCCAATGCTATGTGTCCCTTATCGTACATACATGTGATTTGTCGCCTTCACAAATGCACAGTACAAACTCCGAATAGCATGATCTCTTGTAGGTCGAGCACCAGCTTATCTTTTCGGGCTGCAGGCATCAGATCTGAGATGGCTTCGGTAAGATCGATTTTTGCCCATACTACACGTAGGAGGAAGCGAAGACTATGCTGCCTGCTTGGTCTCAGCCCCGCCGAGACACATTCATCATTTCTACCATCTGTTACACCTCGCTGGGTGGCACGTCCCCAATGTTGGACCCATATACACACTCGCTCAATGTCTTACAAAGACCACTAACAGCTCCCAAAACACCGTCGAGCAATCATACCTGCAAGGTCACCCAGAAGAGCCGTTGGCGCCAGTATCTGGAGATTTAATTCCGTGAGGATCGTATTATTAATAACAAATGTCGCGATTGAGGATGTACTGTATGACCAGCGCCTGTTTAAACGTACAGAGCTAGCTGTCGTCTCTGAAAGCCACGCTGGTCCGCTTGCGTTACTCTAACAGTTGCACAGCCAATCTCCAGAGTACGCCCGAGCACATCCGCCAACCAGCTCGTCAGATGCGCGTACGCGCACCGCGTCATCAAATAACGGCGGAATGAGCGTACAAAAGTTGAACCCGGGCCGAGCAAACGAGGTGACGTATTGCGAGAGCTGCGCCGTCATCGGGGGTACGTTAGAAATTGTGGCAGGGCCAACCGGAGCGCATCGAGTAAGCATGAAAACAATTGTGTGGTAAATGCGGGCAGGAGCGGGTGTAGGGATAAATCTTCTGGGGGAAGATCTGCAGATGGTAGTTGGAGGAATATTGCCACAATCTGCTTGAGGAGGTCATGTAAGCCCTCATACCACCTGTTGATGTACTGTATTCCTCGCGTCCAATTGCAATTTTTAGGGTTACGTTGAGCACATTGAGGCGGCTGGTAAGTAATGCGGGACTGTAGCAGGGTTGGGTCGCGCGAGTGAGTCCTGGAGGACAGTGATAAAAGGAACCTAGATTGGAGGGAAATAAAGTCAACGATCTACCTGGAAACGAGACGTACGGCGGCTCGTTCTCGTTGGCTCGGATTGGCGTTGTAGGCGGCGTCACCGGATCAACTATATGGTAAGTGAACTTCCCGTGCAATTTACGAGCCTCGAGCCCTAGCGCTCAGGCCTTAGTGGCTGGTCACGGAAGTATCTACGTCATGACTCAACGAATGCATGATAGAAATGTGAATGAGGCGCACCTGAGCTTAGATTCGGAGCATCACCTCCAACCTTTCAACTTTCAACCTATCTTCTTTCACCATCGCCTTTCTTTTTTTACCCCTACTGACCCACCTTTTCCCATTTCCGTCAACTCCTTCAAGACTTCCAGCGTTCGGATGTTGCGTAAAGAAAGCTCGAACTGGGGTGGAGCCCGTCGCGTCTTATAAAGGATGTCAATTGGGAAAGAACAATCAAAGGTGACAGGGAGTGGATCAGGGAAACTGGTGGGTTGGCCTTCAGATCGAAGAGGCAGCGGAGCCATTGGGTACTTCGGCAGTATCTCCCTTTTAAAGGGTTTCCGCCGCCGGCTGCTCCTGGCGCGTCGCTTGTTGCAGAGTAAGCTAAGTCAACTTACGACAGTAAATGGGACTGGGACTGGGTTACTGTATGTAATTAATATTTAATTATGGAGAGTTCACACGGCCGTGTGATTCTAGCGTGCATTATCACGTGATCGTAACACCTCCCTCACTTCGATAGAATACGTACAGTAGCCGAAACCATGAAAGAGTAAATAAATATCAATGACAGTACATCCAAACTACCCCGGCGCCCCGTCTGAATGTCTTCAACGGAAGCCTACACAAGGCAATGAGTGTCAGCGCCAACCCACTGACAGTGACAGAAGGGACATGTTGACGACTCGGAGGACGAGAAGACTCACCTTCAGAGGAATTGTGCCAAATTCACCTTCATCACTGAGGTGGAATACTGATTATCGGGTTCGCAAGGGCGATAGCCACATTTCTGCGCGGCCCGGATGTTACAGATTGAGGGCTCAGCACGGCAGCAAGAGAGCCTGCATCAAACGATCCACTAGGCTTGAAAATGGGGCTTGAATCAACACGGAGAGTGCTTTGGTCAGTGCTTTGATAAAATGAAAGGGCGAGGGAGTCCGACTCTGGGTGCAAGTTAATACATGCTCTGGGAATAAACAAATAAGTCGCACCCTGGGAGACGGCTCTACTAGTAGGTCGTTCCTCGACATTCTCGCTTGGCCCCTCTGTACGAGTAACGCGAAGGTTACGGATATCGTCGATCTTCCAAAGCAGTGACTTCAATAATTCTCTTTCCTCGCCAGCGTTCAAGTTGCCTTCGTCGTCTTCGTCACCAGCATCGCTTGTGTCGCCAATGCCACCAGATATCGCAACATAGAGGTCTACCACCTGTTCTCGCAGTCGATGTAAGTCTTGCCAAACTGTATCGGAGGCGCCATTAAAAGGCAGTCGCTTGTCCTCCACCAATTTGTCCTGAAGCTCTAAAACCTTCTCGATATCCTTGCGTTGTAGGCCAGAGTGATGCGATGGTATTGTCGATGCCACCAAATGTCCTAATTGACAAAATATCGATAAAGTCCCATCGGTCGCGATCATGTTGACCATTTTAAGGACTTTGGTCGTGAACTCTGCCCCAACATGACCCCCTTTGAAGTAAGAGTTCCAGAATTCTGGATCGTCTTCATCCCGTAAACCGAGATAGTGGATTAGTTTCGCGAGGGAAGCTACGTCCCACTGTGATCGGAAGGATAAGATGTTTTTGCAGAACTGGGTGAGAAACACCTTGCAAAACCGAGCCTTGATGATACCGATGCGGAAGCTGGTCGCCCGACCCATAAATGCACCTTGGAAGCCATGAGTAATGAATGACTCGAAAAGCTGCCATAGCGACCCAAATTCGGGTGCACGCCAGTCCACTTTCCGTGAACCTTCCAGGATAGAAAACGATGCATCGAGCACGTTACAACAGCACTCGAAAACGCGAAATTTGTCAAAGGCGGTGCTGGTTGGCCTCTGGGTAATCCGGAGAACCATCTGTAGATTGGACCATAGATGATCACGACAGACGACCTTTTCCATGACATCCATGCATACTTTGGGAGAGTTTTCCGCAATGAAGGTAGGGAGACAATGCGCAAAGGCCTCCAGAAGATCGCCATTCCGGAGATACTCCTTCCCAAACACGACGGTGGCTCTGCTGTGATACTTGGGGCGGGATGAGAACACCATTAAGAGCCGTCGTCCCCGGTCAACAATATCTAGGATTTCGAGGAGTGGCGTCATGCGGAAGCCCATTTCTTCACCATGGACATACTTGCGAATACCCTGATGCAGGATATCGAAGTCAATCTGTGTAGGAGTGGGATTGCCGGAGCTTTGGTCGGGGTGAATAGTCCCAAATTGAGTCAGGAGTATGTCGAAAGTCTTCCAGCAGAAGGAAAGGCTCGAGGGTGGGGCGTGTTCTCTCATACGAACAGCTTTTGCCAGCATTGTCAAATTGGCAAGCGGTGCGTCGTGCAGGAGGCCCTTCCACATCGTCTTGCTCTCTTGCTCGTCAGGGTCTCCAGTGTTCGCTTTGTTGTTCGGGAAAAAGAGGTTATAGAGGGGAATGAGAGACATAGGGAAATGCAAGCTGTCTTCGCTAACCGATGAGGCGAGCTGGGACAAGAGGCAGTCGACAGCTATGCCTCTAATGCAAGATGCGCGCAGGGCCATTTTTGGATCCACCGCATCGCATAGGGTTTGGAAACTGTCGATAATATCCTGAATGTATATTTGTTGAGACTGCAAGTTCTTGTCCTGCACAAGAGAACTTCTGTTTCGCTCGGGACTGATATCGAATCGGAATATGAGCCGGAGGGCCCGGACGCAGGAGGATACGCGAGTGATGCTTGCTTCTTCAGAAAGCTCTACTGACGTTGCGCACGTCATTAAATGCCCCCTGATACGAGTTGTGATGTGTTCAGCGGTTAGATACTTGTCCAATTGACCCTTCTCGGTGTGATTCGATGACATGTAGCCCGGAAGACCTTCTAGGAACTTGTCCATGTCGCTGTCGTTGAAGTCGTTATCTGTAAAGAGCCATTTCATTGCATATGGCTCAAGTGTCTTCGCTTGCTTTCCCGCCTCGATCGAGTATAAACGTGCTCTGTCGAAGTAAATACCCTGGTAATACCGAAGCCCTGTTAAGTTGAAATCCTTGCGAAGGATCAACTGAGGGAGCCACATGGGGGATCGAAAGAAGATGCGGAGGAAAATACCAGCGGCGCGGAGTGGAGGGGTCATCGGCGTGTTATAGGGGGAGTTAATGGACATCAAGGGATGGATGCTGAGGAGTACATAAATCATCACCGGCCCAATGAGGGCGTAACGGCTGGCAGTGCCGAAGTGGTGATTGACGATGTAGAAGAAGTCGCTGAGCCCCCAGAAGAAGAGGAAGACCGAGAGATGCAGGAGCGCATGTATCCCGCTCATGAACCTCATCATATGGAAATCTTTAAGGCCTCGATGTAAATATGTTCTGACACGCCCACGCGTGTGAGGAGCGGCCCGGGGATAGGCAAACTTCCTGTATTCATCACACCATTGCTGGACGAGAGCACATCCAACCGCGCTCATCATGCTCAGGAAGAAGCTGAGAAACAGCACGATATTGACGCGAACGGCGCCACTTGGGGGGGTATCCGTGGAGTTCGGGTCATTGCTTGGTTGGAGGATCTTGTATATTTCGATGATAAATGCTGCGACGATGGAAGAGAACAAAGAGTTCTGCAAGGCAATCGTAAGAGACTGCGATGGAAACTTATAATCCGCGATGCGCGTCGCCACTCACCAGGAATACCATTGAGCTTGTATTACCCTTCAGGCTATTGACGAGGTTTTGGTCATAGATCTCCGCCTCGGACCCATACAGTTTCCAGTATGTTGTGGATGTGTCGCCATATTTAGGGCCTATAATCGCTTCGAGTGAGAAAGAGAAAAGAAACTTTCTTAGGCTAGTCAAAGCGTACGCTCGAGATCCGGTTTGTTTTCAGGCCTGAAAATTGAGAGCCTTTGTTGCCATCGCGACGCCGAATTTTGGGCTGGGATATGCAGAACATGAGCTTGCGTCGGTGTGAAGTAAGCAAAGATGCGACACTGCACTGACCTGCGGTCTCGATCGGACTCCCGAGTGGGTTTTCTGGGTCAACGTCGACAGGGGATCTTGACATTTCGTCGGAGTGGATGGTGCATCCACCAACAGAGACTCGGACGCCACTTAAAAGGCAGAATCGGTATTTGCTGGTGTATTGCGCGAGGACTAGAATTGGCCATATGAGGGGTGTGGCACCGTATAATCGCATTCGAATCGCCGAGAAGGCTAGTCGTCACAGGAGGTGGTACGACATCTCAAAGGTCGATCATGGCCTGACACAATGCGCCCGGCCCTTCTTGCGCGCAATCTCTCATTTCCCAGGTCATGGGGTATGCCTTCGCTCGACTTGGAGGAAAACGACCACACTGATGGCACATTTTGGGTGCTAATGGTACATATGACGGTGATATGTGATGAACGACGTGAAATAACGGCCAGGTGAAGGAAGGGTAGAAGGCTGCGTGTTGACTATCACAGTGAAGAGAGTAAGACAAATGCGGCGAAGGCATGTCGTGGAACACTCTCAGAGCAAGCATGGAAGGCGTCAGCTCCGTGCTTGTTAACCTCGGGCCTAAACATAGGAGGAGGAGAATGCCCTCGGCTGGTGTAGGAAATATCTCCGGAGTGTGACGTATCCAACTCTTTTCTCGTCCTTGGTGACTTTTGTGACAGATGGACCGGCCCGGATGACCCGGAGGGACCAGCTTTGCCGATTGACTTTGAATGCACGCACCAAACACGTTCAGATCGAATCGTTGCTAAACGACACATTAAACTCTATTATATTTATAGTACTTGTGATAGGCATCCGGGAAAAAATGTCATGTTGGAGATTCGAAAACATCCGGAGAGCCAGCAGGGGAAGCCAGCCCTTGAATTGACGTCATTTTAACTATGCATGAAGTTATAGTGAGGTGTGATGCCCTCAGGAAGACGCTGATGGGCGTCTGAGGTCAAGGAATATCGCGGATGCATTCAATACTGTGTCCCATACCCCTATCGTACATACACATGCTCAGCCGTTTTCCATAATGTACAGTACACACTCCGAATAGCATGACTTCCTGCAGGTCGAATGCCACTGGCAGCTAATCGTGTTGGGTTGCAGACATCAGATCTAAGATGGCTTCGGTAACAATGGTTTATGCCATACTGGACGTACAGTAGGGGGAAGCGAAGATGTCCTCAACGTTGGACCCATATACACACTCGTGGCTCGATCAATGCCTTACAAATTCCCCAAAACGCCATCAAGATTACTGAGTCGCTATGCCCCCATCCAAGGCACCTCGAACAGTACACCGAAAGCCTTGGCCGGAGAGGCATCAATCATGTTCTCAAGTTCACCCAGAAGAGCCGCCTGCACTAGTAGCCGCAGCCCATTTTATTCCATGAGGACCGCATTAACAAGTAGGGGTTGAGAATGTACGACGAGCACCTGTGTGGACGTACGGAGCTAGCGGTCGTCCCTGCGAGCCACACAGGTCCGCCTGCGTTACTCCAAAAGCAGTCCAGCCAACCTCCGGAGCATGCCCGAACTTCGCCGCCCAGCGCACCAGTTGAGTGTACACGCACCACGTCTTCAATTAACGGCAGAATGAGCGTACGAAACTTGAACCCTGGCCGAGCGAATGAGGCGGCGTTTTGCAAGTGCTCCCGGCCGCCGCGGCGCCGTCACGTGGGTACACCAGGAAAATTGTGGCAGTTAAGTACTGGCAGGGCCAACCGGAGCGCTTCGAGTAAGCGTGAAACATGCAGGCCGGAGCCAGTGTAGCGATAAATATTCTGGGGGGAAGATCTGCAAGTGGTCGTTCGAGGAATATTTCCACAATCTGCGTG